>SJOL01009900.1:8365-24259 GCA_004794785.1 Opisthorchis felineus
AATTAGGGTGGTGACAACAAACGAGCAAATGAGACAGGATAGGGGTGGATTTGCACTTAGTAGACCAGCGATCAGGCAGGGGTTGAGTTTGCTAATATATGATATTGAAGTACAAGAGATCTAGAGCAAACCATTATAAACACGCAGGAGGTGGTGCGGTTAGGAAAATCAAACGTATACGGACTGACGGGATTGGACTCCCGAGATGATGGACTACTTTATCTGGAATTTATTACGTGAGTTGGACAGTACCATAATCTGGGAGAGAATGTGAATCTAAGAGAAATGGTCACCAGTCCCCAAAGCACTGCTATCAGTTTCAATTTACAAGTGGAGCATGGCGAACAAAAGCCTTTGGGCACTAGTCTTGTATGCTGGTAGTGGGGGGTCAGGAATCTCATGGATATACATATATATGTATATATATCTATATATTTCTCGTTGTATGTGTCCACTCCTGGGAGCAGTAGGTAGGTGCGTGTGTATTGTTTGGTTGGCGAAGTGGGCTTTGGTGCGGTGCAACCCCAATTCTGACGAAGGCAGCTACAATGTAAGCCGTGTGCATCGCAGAGTGTCTTCAGGCAATCCCATCTGTGTTCTTTTTACGAATTTATTTGTTTTAACGGACGAAAGGCCAGTTTTTTCACCGTTTGTAGTTTACAGCGCTGCCAGTTAAATGACAACCGGGGCGAGTCCAGTCCAGCAACAACAAACAGAAAACAACAGTGCTCTATTATGGATTTTCTGAATAAAAGGCCATGCTCAGAACCACCGGTGATCGTCGAAGAACCCGTGCTACTGGAGGAGTGGCGGGCATACGAACGCACCATGGTGCAACGCAACAGGGCCACCCTCCTTGTATGACGTACGTAACCAACACACGAGGTTTTCTTCCCTCGTGCTACCTGCTACAACCGGGGCCAGCTCAGGCAAGCTGCACAGGCGTCCGACAAAAGTTGCTTCCATTTTAGTTTTCTTTTCCTCCATTGCGGAAGGCGGAGTGTAAGACTCAGCGTGAGGTAAAGAAAATCGTTGGGGGGAGGGCATGCAGTTGAGGTGAAGTTTGTCAACCGCGCATTCTTTTGCAGTGTCTGGGAGAGAAGGAGCGGAAAATGTTGGTAGATGTTATGGGATTATAAAGTGACCGAAAAGGCCGCTTGTGTATTACAAATGTAGTTTGGCAGCCAGGGGGCAATAGGGAGTTTGGACACTAGGGGGTCAGGGTCCTCAGATCACTTAGAGGAAAAAGCCGGGAGTGGTGGCATTGTGGCGATGTATGCTACGTGGATGTGTGTTGAACGATATTTGCTCCTGTGCAGTGAGATATAGTAGACCCTGCACCCTCCAGCTAGATCATCCTCATGATCGGAGAAAGTTAAATCGTATCAGGACTGCTTGCCCTAGTAGCTCGTCTAGTCGGACATTGTAGAAATGATTGCGGAAATGAAAATGGGTGACAAAACGTCAGCACAAACTGTGAGGTGAATGAGGCCCAAACCTACATGACAGACATGAAAAAGAGCCTCACTGTAGCCCGGAATGTTGAGCGGCTTCCAATATGTTATGTGTGCCTGATATGTGAAAGCTCTTTTATATATAACCGGATGCCGAAGATAAAAAAGAGTCGGTTTATAAACGCAAGCACGGGAGCTGACAATCGGTGTCCCAGAAAAAGGCCTCTGGTTGGTGAGACTTCCACTGCTTTGGAGTATGGGATGCTTACAAGTTATGCTGAGGACGATGGAGCTGTCAATTCTATTAAGCTACATGGTGTCGGTATCGGGAAGCAGAAGTGGAGTGAAGTTAGGATTTAGTGCTCGAAATGAGCGGAATTGACACCAAGGACCCGCCCACTTACTACATCTTTGCTACGGCCGCATCCATGGGTGCACGTTTGGGGACGCCTGCGGCCCTTGGATCCTAGGGCTCGAGTCTATACTACTTGGTCTTGCGATTGACTAGGACACACACCTCTTTAGCTTTAACTTCGTTGCGTCCAATAATATATATGACCGCTGAATCCCGCTATCGGGTCATCGGTATACACACGGCTCCCTAATTGTCGCCAATGGGACTAATTGAGCAAGTAGTAACTTTGCCCTTCCAACAGTGAAACTCCAGCCTCAGCGTGGACACCGATCTGGCATTGTGGACAGTGGGGTTTATTGAGCGCTTGATGAGTCAGCCTCTGCAAAGTTGTTTAGTTATGTGTTTCCATTGGTGTTGCCGAAGATGTACACGAGTTGTAATTGATTATGCATTCTTCCTTTAAGAAACCATTTCGAGTGAGAGCGGCTTCCTGAAGACGAGGACCGAATTCACTGCACATTGTTTTTGTATCGATGCAACCAATAAATAGAAACAATTCACCAAGAGTGGTTGTATATTTTTCAGGCGTGTGCTTGGCAGACGGACGATATGTATGAGTATGAAGGGCCGTCGTTGGCCGTTAGGTTAGTCTGTCGCACGTAGTTGATACCTTATATTCATCGGCCTGCGTGGATACTGGCCTAGTGTTGACTATGAAGGGCAAAGATAAGCGACAACGCGTACAGTTATGAGTATGACGGGCCGTCTTTGACCGTTAGGTTAAGCTAACGTGCATAGTTGAGTCCCCATAATCAGCGTCGCACATAGACACGGGCCTAACCGTTAGGATAATTAGCCAAGGTGGGCAACAGTGCGCACTGTTATCATGATGACCAGCAACAGTTGGCCTCATTTCCCACCAATGTAGTTGGGCTTGATGACTTATTCTGACCACGGAGCGATATTATTTCCAATTGGAAAGATATTGTTGTGTCGTTAATTAACATGCAGTTATTTCATAACGCTGCGCTATCTACTGACTAGTTGTGCATATCAGAGAATGGAGATCATCCACAAAGGTGCACAGTATCATCAATGCTTCACAGTGAATCAACTTCCCTCCCAACATTATAGTAAACGTGAGGCTAGGTTCTCAAAAACTGTGATGTGCCGAAGTTCGCTGAACGAATTCACCTAAGTTGTTACGTTTGAGGTTTTTTCGCAAGCAAGCCTTATTCCACTAATTTTCCGGGAGGAATTTGAAATGGGAATTCTGTGGATGTTATCTCACTTGTAAAGAATACCGCGGAATGCTACTATGTGCTAAAGTTTGTTTTTGTGCTTTATCTCGTAAACCGGTAATGAAATGCGAATCGGTAGTGGCGGATGGCCTTGAAATTTTGCTCATCTAAAGAAAATCCCATGAGCAGCATATCACCAAAACGTGCAAACGGATTAGACTATATCCCCGTTAAAGTCGCAATTTCGAGAACACTGTAGTTTCGCCTAAAATAGGTCGGGTTTAACTCTATTGAGCGGCCAGCAACCGTCACCGCTCACAAGAAGCACGCCCAAATTATTTTCGCCCTTACTTACCAGCGCCTCAAGACATCTTACACGGAATTCGGTCTTCCCAGAAAGCTGTGATGTACCGATGTTTGCTGAACAGACCCACCTAATGTTTCCACCTTTGAAGGACTTTACGCATGCAAACATTTTTCAACTAATTTCCTTAGCGGAATTTGCATTGGAGCTTCCCTAAGTTTTATCTCGCTTGTAAAGGGCACTGCGGAACTCTAAAATATGCTAAAGCCGGATCTCGCGTTTTACCCGGTAAATCGGTAATGAAATGCGAATCAATGGTGGTGGAATACCTTGAAATTTCGCTCACTTAAACAAAATGCGATGAGCATCATATTACCTAAAGGTGCAATCGTATTAGCCTAGCCCGTCGTAAAATTCACAAGATCGGCTAAAATAATGCAACTTCAGTCTGGTTGAATGATAATCTATTGCCAACCGAATGTCCGTGAAGTTCTAGTGCTTAGAATCTATTATGGATATTTTTAATGTCAAAGGCGAAGCAGATTTGATTGAAGGCTGGTCTGGAAAAACATCTGAGTGTCCAAGAATCACGGACGCCGTTCAGCAATGGAGCTGACGAAGGAATTTGAAGTTCCAGCACAGCTCCATGAAGAGCTCAGAGGACCGATGGCAGTGGCGTTTAGCTCTGACTGTTTTGTACCTTACTGGTTGGTGCTCCGTCTCAATCTAAAATGAGCCATTTCATTTGAGCGAAGAGTACAACGATTTTCTGAAGCACGGTGTAGACCCTGTCTAAACCTTCCATGGAAGAATATAGCACACGAATTCTCGACTCCCGTCCACGTGCACACTAGAGGCTGGGAGGCGCACTATTCGGCGAATACTGTTCTGGTGTGTAACCAGACCTGTCAGCTCTGGCAACATAGAACCGTTTCATTAACAGATTTCAATAGCGAAGTATTGTTTGCATGGCCAGAATGTCCAGCAACCAAAAACAGTCATGCAACGGATAAACGCACTAATTCGGATATCTTTAACTGACCACGAAATCGGTTCTTGGTTGACCTCGGCTCATACAGCAGTCGGCGTTGCAACACCCGAGACATTTCAGTGGCCTTATAAAGTGAAACATTGCGAGCATTCCTTTAGTTGGATTCGTAACATAGCTGTAATGGGAAGTTCTCAGTACAAACTGAAAAACGAAGCTCCAAAATATTTGTCCAAATGACGTTCTGTTGTTTCTATCTCACACCCAACCGCAGGTTTCGCGCAAACATTGGTTGGACTAGCTCCCGAATTCATTGCTGATCTTCCAGGAGTCTAAAAGTGATGTGGAGGGCGATTGATATTTTCGTGGGATTCCGTAATATTGGAGAAATTCGGAAGCAAAATACTCATTTCCCATGCCCGATGTGGTGGTTCATCGGTTGTTACTATCAAGCTCTCTTTGTTCTTTTTAACGTAGAGCTAGCGGGTGATACTTGCTTTGCCCAGCTGCTCTTAATCATTTGTGGTGTAACTATTACGAATGCTATAATCCCGCTACTACATCAAATGAAGAAGAGGTACATTTGTTTTACTTAGAGAGATGGCTGTAGTTCATAGGGTAAAAAACCCACACGGTGTTACTACTCACAACCGCACAATGTCAGGGGAATTTGTTGGGCATTGGGAGTATGTATCAAGAACGTTTAGTCGGCAATACTGGACATCTAAGCTACTCACAGTTGTCATCGGTGTTGAACTGTTCCCAAACACACGCGTCTGGTTTGTTCAGACGATACTTTTAGGGAGGGAAACAGAGCGTATGAGGGAATGCGAGCAGATGGACTCTCATCCACAGGGACTATAAGGGCGGCTTGAACACCTGACGAAAACTTGGTGGGAATGTGGGTCGACCTACAGTCAAGCCACGGAATGACAGATGGCGAAGCACAAAGGAATCGGTCACACATGCTCAACTGAAACATGATAGTCATGGATCTACATATTTGATTCCGGCTCCAGTTAACCAGTCAATAAATCGGGTTTTTGTTGACTTGATTGACAAAACGTCCAGTGGCCGAAAATCAACTGTTAGACCCGGATTTCTGTTCCTTGCGGCTTGGTAACCAACTTACAACGAGTGCTGATGAGCAGACTATGTAATGTCGGTAGCGTTTATCGAGCTAGTGACAATATTCCGAAAGATGAATGACTAGCGCGCGTTGCCTGGTGGTTTGTTTGTCCTGCGAGCCTGACAAATGAATCGAAAACTAAGCTCGGCAAACAAACGAATGAGCTTGACCTGGATCTTTCGTAAGTTGGCAAGTTCCAATCGCGGCACTGCGAAACGTCGAGGAGCTCCACAAACTGGTTGACACTTAGCAGATAAAGCTCGCTAAATTTAATGAGAACAAAGCTTGTTTCGTAAAATGTGGCGTCAGAACCATTAGGCTATACACAGTATTGAACGCCTAGGATCCTACACCTAGTTCAGAAAATCACGACGCAGGTTTCAGCTAAGGAGGACTCAGCAAAGGATCACTGACCACAGGGGAATCACCCAAACAAGAAACACCAGTCATATCCGTCACATGACCAGCCATCTGGTTTTTGGACACGGATCACGAGATTTGTTGCAAGGCCAAAGAGTACCGTACAAATGGCACAACAGCCACGCGGAATGTCACTGACGGAGTTTAAACAAGAAATGAACAGACTATTACTGGGTTGTGAGATTGTTCCATAACTGAAGATCTGAGGTACAGAAGCAGTCTGCGTCCGAAGGAGGTCTGCTCCCCATCATGAAATCTATTGTAGCGATTATCAAAAAGTCCAACACAAGGAAGAAGCTTGAGAATCTAAATGACACTTGGCGGATAGCATTTCTGGCTAAAGAAGTCCACGGATTCTGACCCCTCACTCCAATTAGATGAACAGGGAAAATCACCATATGTACAAAAGCGCCTCTATTGACCACAAATTATGTACAGCAAAATATCATGATTTATATCATCTTTTAGCTCCACCAACGCGCTTTTTTCCCTTTGGCTTCCCAGATTTTTCTCTATTCTTTCGCAATGCGGACAGCTTCTTTGGTTTGGCCTGGTGTTTCGCCGGATTGAAATCTTGCCGCGCCGCTCCACCAAATGAGTCGGCAGTATTACGTTTGCTCCGTTTCTTCTGTCCACCATGACCGTACTTTTTGTTCTTGTAATCACGTTGATAGTTGATCCTGGAAAGAGGCAGAGGCAAGCGAAGGGATAGTAGGGGGGGGGGTACCTAACTCTAGTAGAGTGTGAGCTGGAAAAGAAACGAGGGACTGTCTCACGTCAGGAAATGTTCACTGAGGCTTTCCACATTGATTCGTTTGGGTTATCTTCGGTATCCTGGAGTGTACCTCACAGAGCACTGGAAACTCGCTTCAAATACAGTAGTTAATCAGCAGAGAAATTCACGAGGAAGAATATTCGGCGTTTTCTGAGGGGCATGAGCTCTCTTCAGGGATGGGGAACACAGACATGATTATGACTAACAGGATAGAGTGCGGAACTCCATGAGAGCGCTGACAACGACATGCTGCATTTGCTACACCTCCAGATGTAGCTTAGCTCCACAGGGCCTCCAAATGCTTCAAGACAATCCCTCAGAGTAAACCGCTGCTAACGTCTGTGCCCCGGCCGGCGGTAAACGAGGGTTATAAGCTGAAGCAAAATCTTAATTAAGAACACATGTAAAGCTCCCGTATAATGGTGAAAAGAACCGGTAAATGGGAATGCACTTTAGCGCGAACTTTCTGATGATGTTGCTAACAGGGACAAGTAAATTGGAAAACATGCTCACATGAAACAAAAAAAAGCCGGTTTTATGTTAACCAGATGGTGTTCTTTAAGTACGTAAGGATAGCGAGGTAAGGAAGATCTCGCGTCTATCAGACATTAAAGCTGGAATAACGAAAAGCGGATTGTCCCGCACCAAGGGTTGGTGAGTCAGGAAAGAAACTAGGCAATCAACTACTTGTGAAATACTGCAGGTCGACGGAGCGGCATCGGACGATCATAGCGTCACTACACAATATGTCGGCTTCTCGGTGCTAGAGATGAACGACCGGGAAAATTAATGTCATCCGCCGGTAACAGTAGTCACGAATAGCGAGACCGTATGGTGTTTTATTTACATTGGTATGCCTTGAAGGTTGTACCAAAGGCGTCCTGTAAATTTGTCAAACAGACAACACGTACTTTTGTGTGACGGGCCCGAAGGTGCACCAAAAACACCTACGACCGACCACTCCAACTTAGTTTACTGTACACTTGCTCGCTGTACCGACTGACGGTTTTTCTACATTTAAAATCATATCGCAGCTAGATACCGGACCAATACGACGTAAAACGAAGGGTACCAACTACCCAAATCCCACTTGTTGCTCGATCCACCACACCAAGGTTCGCTGCTGCTGGAATGAGCCTATCGGCACTGAGTAAGTCAATTCTATGTATATCGTGAAAAGCAAATCGACGGCTACAAGAATTCCAGTGACCAGGAAAAATAACCTTTGTAAAAGCAACCTTGAAGATGATGAATACTCACCTAGAACGCCCAAGCGCCATCGATGCAACCTAGCAGCAGAGATAATCGTGATACCGGATATTGCTAGCCAAGCTCGTACCTAGGATCGGAGGAGCAAGGACATGGTTTGCATGTTCGAAGCGACGAAGCGACCAGATACGATTGCTTTGGGAGCACGACAATGAAGTGTTGAAACAATCGATTGAATCGGGTCACGAAAATAATCTGTTTGCTTCAGAGCTCCTGACTTACAAGTACGAACCATCTAGGGTCAAAAAATCCCACAACTTCCGTGCAATGATCTAATAAAATAAAGAACAATGCACACACCCAAATATCTGTAAGAACGGGTGACCTATCCCCGGAGTCCGAAGGTTTCAGCCTTATTTCGTAACAGCCAGTATCAATTCCAGGGGAAGCGGCTCCGACTTACTTTCTGCGATTTGCAACATCTTTGGCTCGATTAAATCCGGGTTTCTGTTTGTCGGGCGTATCTCGATATTCCCCCAGAATTTGATCCAACGTACCATCGTGATCTTTGCCTGCGAAAAGAAAACGAAACTCAGATTCATGAAATGCAGAAGATATATTTCGTCTTTCTGCATTCTGTCTTTCTGTCTTTCGGCATAGATAAATCGACTTTTTTCTCATCAGCACCAACCGCAACAGAGGCTGTTCTGAAGGGAAAGATTGCCGGCAGTGAGATCATCAGAAACCTCATTGGATGTCCCTCGGTGGATATCAAACAGGTAGGGGAGGAGGAATTCATTCAGCTGTAACACACTTTCGGTGTCTAACTGCCATGCCACCTGAAGGAAGCACGAGGACCGAGATACTACCGGGACGCCCAAGCATAGATGGGGGCCGTCGAGATGCATAGGTTGGGTTCGAACCACGAACCTTGCGGTCGGTAAGGTCGGCGAACAACTGCTTAGAGAGACGAAACATATTAGTTATCCTGCTAGAAGCAAGTCATACGACCGTTCACTCGAGTGAGACACTACTTTGGCCTGTTCAGTTAAGATTGGAAGAACCAGATCATTAAAACAGTAGCTGACGAGTAGTTGTATCTATCTCACTGCTGGGACGAAATGAGTCAACGACCAAAACTGTGTCGAATATCAACACCGAGTCGTCCAAATGTGTTGAAACGGAGAGGCCGATGGTGAACATGTCACGATTGCCAAGTTGACTTCGTCATTGTGTCGCTGCCACCTTATACATTTTCCGTTTTGTCTTCACTTGTCGTTGTGTGCAAATTTGATACTAGGTTACATTTGATGTAACACTCCTAGCCATTGCTATTTAGCATCTCTGGACCATCAACAAGTCCAAACGGACCAGTCACATCCTCCACCAAACCCTTTCGCTTCTTTGTCACCTTTTCCTTCAAGTTCCGCCAGGATGCATAAAAAAGCATGGTGAGTATTCAATAGTTACGCATATACACAAAGGAGATAATTCAGTAGCTAAGGCACTGACTGAAGAGTCCATGGTTAGATCCCAACCCCGGTATCTCCTGTCTAGGCTTGGGGAACCGGGCAGTACCTCAGTCCTCGTGTTTCCTTCGGGTAGTCTGGCAGCCAGGCGCCGAAGGATTATTTTTCATACACAAAACGCACGCCAGCCACATCAATCAGGCGGGTTGATACCATGACTATTAGCCCCGAGGTCGTTGGGTGTAAAAAATTTTCGACGAACATCAGCACGATGCTCGCACCAATTCGGATCAATGGTAAACATCGTAGACATCGGACTTGAGGATATAAAAAAATAATAAAGGATAATCGTTCAGCTATAACACTCTTTCAGCGCCTAGGTACCCGAAGGAAGCACGTGGGCTGGGATACTACCAGGTTGCCCATGCCTAGACAGGGGAAGTCGAGAAGCAGAGGTCGGGTTCGAACCACAGACCTACCGGTCAGTAAATTCGCGCTCTAACCACTGAGCCATACCGACCTTGAGGAACAGAGAGTTCATTAATATCAGTGGGCAACGTTTGTCGCATATCACCCCATTGTACACACTCCCTCATTGAGGGTATACGCCTGGCGAATGACAATCTTGCCTTGAGTAGACGCATCACCCCTTCAGCAGCAGGAAGAAAACTTACAACTTCTGGCTACGATTTCTGGGTACTGGTGTAAGGAGGAAAGCCCTTCCGTAATAAAATTCACCTTCCATTAGACGCGGGGCGGAGCTTCGAGAAGACCACAGACTAGTCGGATGCCCCACAAGTAGTATTCGCCGTTACATTGGTAGTTTGCATGATACTGAACAACGCAAAAGCTTACAACTTGTGGCAAAAAAGGGTTTCTGATTAGGTGGTGGAATAAACATGCTTCCGGAGAAAGTTCATGCGTAACCATAATTTCTGTGAACAATACACTACAATGATAATTAAGGATTTGGAGCAACAGCCCAGAAGAAACGTTTCAGTATCACTTAATCGGTTAAAAAAAGATAAAGATAATCGTTCAGCTGTAACACACTTTCGGTGTCTAACTGCCATGCCACCTGAAGGAAGCACGAGGACCGAGATACTACCGGGACGCCCAAGCCTAGACAGGGGAAGTCGAGAGGCGGAGATAGGGTTCGAACTTATTCGATTATCAGAGCGAGCATATTAGTCAGGAGGAGAACATAAAGAAAACACCTGTAACGTCAGCACTGATGAGTTCAAGCAAGCTCGGTAAGAAGTACCACAAAAGATCGGTAGAAAGAGAAATACTCACCGAACTTTTTCCTCGATGTTTTGATAGCTTCTGTGAGCTGACGCTTCTCTGCTTTGCGAGCTTGCAATACGGCCTGCTGTGTTTGCTTGCCAAACTTTCGCCTCTCACGCATCTGGCGGGCGCGCTCCCGTAGTGTAAGGCGTTGCTGGGTCTCTACCAAATGTTGCTTTATCTGAAATCATAATTCAATGTACAGAACAGTTATGATAAGACAGCTGTTCAGAACCTTTAAAAAACTTAATTCACAGGATTCACTTAGCATTACATTGGTTCCTGTTGTCGACAAGCATGGAGCGAAAACTTGTCATACTTAATTCTAACCCAAAATGCTTTAGAGCTCAACCAGAAGTTGAACAGAGACGCATATGTCAATACCACTCACAAGTGCTTGCAGCTTTTGGACGGCTCACCCTTTTTGAGATTCGTCAGGCAGGCCTAATGCCCGAAATTCCATCAAATTTAGTCCGTAACCCAACATCAAATTGCTGCCATAAGGACTCATTGGCAAATTAAGCTGGTATTGAGGAGGGACCCAGCCGAAATTCATATGGATCCTTTGGTCAGAGTATCCTTCAACTGAAGTCAATCGATGAATGAGTGTTATTCGCGGCCACTTTGATGTTCCAGTGGGAGATAGAGCTGATGGAAATTCGGAGAACAGAACAATCTGATGAGCCCCAAAAATGATCAAACCGGTAGTGAACTGCGCAGAGTTCCCATCGACCAGACCTCGATACCTTGAATGTCGTTCTAAATGAAACATGAGGCGGTTTTTGCAACACATTCCGTGCAAAGTTGTTAATAGCGTGAGATTCAGCTGAGATTCATTCGAGTCTCCCGTCAATACCCACTTACTTCGCAAACAAGTGTTAATCGCAACAGTTACTCTCTTTTATAACCTTCAATGTCGGTCGTATTAGAGGTGGCCGGAAAATGCCATCGTAGAGTCCCATTCAAGTAGTACATTGCACAAGCCCGTAATAAAGATAATAGGAAACACGAGGGTGGGATACTTCTAGGTTGCCCAAGCCTAGACAGGGGAAGACGAGAGGCGGAGGTCGAGTTCGAACCACAGACCTTCCGATCAGTAAGTTCGCGCTCTAACCACTGAGCCATCTCCTAATAATCACAAATGACTCACTCCCGTTGGTAGGATTAACGAATTCTTAGGCAACACCACCTTTCACAAATTCACATCCTACCAAAACAAACGACCTGTCTCATCCCAGCTGAGTGACGATGGTGTGCACCCCCGTCAACACAATGAACGTCAGCGATTCATCACCAGTCGAGGTGTTCCGGAGCACAGTAGTGAGTTGGTAAGTGTTCACAATCGCTAACACATCTTAGCGCACCGCACCGCACCGCACCGCACCGCACCGCACCGCACCGCACCGCACCGCACCGCACCGCACCGCACCGCACCGCACCGCTCTACTACACAACACACTGATGACACAACCTCGACTGATGATGAAACACTTGCGAAATTCGCCAAACTGAGCACCCAGCTCGACCACAAACTGAACCTGAGCTACATCATGCACTGAACGCAAACCTTGTTTATCAGAAGCAGTTTCAAATCCCTGCATGAATCCTCTTTCTTCTCTGTCCCAACTCCAACCACATTGTATTCCTCCCCCATAATCTCTAACGCGCACGCCATTTCGCTGTATCTTCAATGTCTCGTTGTGGCTTTGTGTGTTTACATGCACACGCTTGTACATGCTTCACACTAACAGGAAGTCTTCGTCTACAGGTTCGCTCTCCCCCTGTAATCCACAGCGGGAACAATGAGACACCATTGCGTGGCTGATGATCACGTGACCGTTGATCTGTTCGCCAAGCTTGGCAATTGGCTTGCAAACGTTTAGTCGCCAGGCGACGCGACATCGTTAGTGCGCGGCTGGGTTGATAGTTCCTCCACTTCTCTTAAGAAACTCTTGCAGCCCTTGGAGACATATTCTCTTTTTTGTCTAAAGTTTTTAGTTGGTATGTGGCGTTGGAAGATTTTCCAGTCAGTTCACCGAAGGTAATCGAATATGCGATGCAATAACTTTTGGGGTTAGTTTCAACGACATCGAACCCCTGTTTCATTTGAACGTGAAATTACGATGATATCGGTCTTTGCCTGTATAGGGAACATCGACTGTTTGAGAGTCTATTTTGCAAGACAAAATAGTCCAAACTGACTCTTTGAGACTAGACACGTTTATGCAGCGACTGGATAAGCTGTATCGTAGACGTCATCGCTGTGGAACTGCCAACAGCTAGCCTACCATTGTTGGTCACTTACAGGAGCTTGATAAGTAATCGCTTTGGTTCAAATTTAAGTGACTCATGCAAAGGTAAACACCCTTCTCATACTGCTGGTTTACATACAACTAAATGTGATATTCTAGTAGCTATAATGAATTCACAGATCTAGACAAACCGCTTCAAACAAGACAAGCGAGGAGTTACATAGGGTCAAGTGACAGTTCCAACTAAACCAGACTTTGAGAATTTTTACCATCAAATAGACTTCAATCGCTCAAATGGGTCCAAATATCCACGTCCTCCCCCCCCCCATGTGTAGCCTTCATGGCGGAGCACTGTGCTGTGATGTCATCAGTACGGAATGGTTTCCTGTCACACACGAACATTTTACATATCGATAATTAACACGTTCATAAAATGATTACGGTGTCTTTAGGTGAAAGGGATATTACCTGAGCAAGTCTCTCTTAGTACGGGTGTTTAGGTTGGCCGCAAGAGCATTGCACACTTACATAAGGTGATAGGCAGTTGAGCATTTGTCGAGAGTTCGAAACATGTCAGAGCCTGTTGAAGATGAATTTCTCCACGACGAAACCCACTGGCCAACAAGAAGCACACTGGAGGGACACTGACATGGTCAAAGAGTCAGGCAAAGTTCACATGACAATGCTTACAATAGAACTTCTCAATACAAGGAATCTAAAGGACGAGTCGAAGGGTTCTTTACTGAGGAGTTTTACTGTACACCGCTTAGGGTGTCAGTCAAAGCTGCAAACAGTACTCACCTTACCCATTTGTTCGTCCGTCTTCAGCATTTCGGCGAAGTAATCGGCTGGACGTTTGGTTGGGACACCCAACTGATGTAGTTTCGGAATCGCGACCAAAACTGCTGCCTGGCCGAGGCGATAGCTGAGTAATGAGAGGAGAGGACAAATTGGAACTTTGAATAAAAACCAAACCAGGGTGAGGATACACTGGTTCCACGACAGACCTGCTCAGCTAAGACCACTTCCCTCCGGTCCGGACTGTTCGGTTCCGAATAGATACCTCAAGAAAGATTACTCTATAAATCCAAACAAAGAGCAACCCAGATGTTACCAGGGAGCGAAATCCCCATTCAAAAAGGACCAGGATGAGAATTACATCCACTCGTGTTCCAACAACACGTAGGTAACTGACTGATCGTATCAGAACAAAGGAGTTCTCCGCGTTGGTGGGGTCAACAAAACATACTTTTCAGTTGCACGGCACATAACTAGTGTAGCCCCTTCTCTGTAGAAGAAAATTATTGTTGGTAGCCTCCCATGAAGCATCTTTCAACACACACACACACACACACACTACATTAACCACAAGCGACCAGCTGTTGGTTGATCTCAAGGGTGAGAAAACTGTGTAAGGTGTGCCGATGTATCTTGCCAGCAAGTCACTTAACGATCACACTGACTTGCTTCGCAGCATTGGGAAGTCAGATGCTGCCGTGAAGTTATCTTGCAATGCAATCACTGATGAAAGACCAACCCAAGCGAGTGGATATGCAGATATCTTAAATTCAACAACCCTTCAGCTTTTCGACTTATCATTCAGTGGGATTTTCTTCCGGATACTGTCTTTTCAGTGGTAAAACGGATATGCTTCCAGAACCTGAAGACCAGGACGCCGAAATACTCTAGCCCAACCTCGTTAAAGTGACAGAGGTTATGTTCAGGAAGCTTCAGGAACACTTCTGAAGATGTTAACTTTGAAGTCACCCCAGTACCAGCTACCACAACCAGAAATCTACACCTGTTTTAACAAACGCAGCTATTCTGTGCCCCAAAAGAACATCCAGTGAACATAAGCCAATATTTTTCATGGCACAGTCTTCACTGATGAGGATAGTGATGGTGTTACTGATGATGATTATTGACGATGATGACTGACGGCGACGACGACTCAGCATCATTATCATCGACAGCACGACACCAGTCTTCAACACTGATGGTTCGCTGCCGTAGGTCCACATACATAAGAGAATGTGCGTGTAAATTTCACAGCGTCCGGGCTGCCATCACCCAACGGAAGCCACTGCCGTTGCAACACTAAAATGCCGTCGTCATTAATTCTCTCCAAGCTAGAACCATAAATGGAAATTGTCAAACTCATCAATGAAGCTCGAGAAAAGGAAGTTTACACGGGAGGAAAAAGACTTTTAGGCCTAGCCGGGAGAATGACCCCTCTTCGGCAGAATTGGTGACCAAATCATGGCTAACGGGGTACGCCATCGTGGGCTGTCCGAGGAAGCGACGTACGAATAACTGCTCGCACGGCCGGTGGGTGGCTCGAAAACTGTGAATAGCTTACCTACTGAGGACGAGCTGTGCGTTCTGAAAAGCACCCGAAACACCTTGGTACTATTGATACGAGGGTTCTACTTAAAAAGAGAACGCCCTGACGACGTCGACGGTTAATCGCTGGAAGCTAGTCTTTTTTTCAAGCTGCAGTGCCTACGTTTCCGACTCACACGCTGGGATCGAGTGCTGTTCAAAGCTAGACACATTATCGGATGTCACACTGGCACCACAGAGATTGACAAAAGCTGTCCGTCGCAACGATCTGAAGGGAAATTTTGACTTCCACCAAACCAACGAGGCTAATAAGACTGTCAAAGATTTGTTTAGCCTTGATGCAGCAGCAGAAACCGGTATGGACGTGCTGTTGAGCAAAGATGTGGACGCATAACAGTCAGGATAACAAGGAAAAATCGGAACAGAGTAAGCCAGCTCACAAATAGTTCTCCCGTTTGAAGTCATCATCAGGGTCAATTTGATCGGCCGTATCAGGGACATCCAATTCTTTAGCAGCTGGTGCTGGCTTTGTAACCACATCCAGTCTCTCTATCCATGGGAGTTTGTTATGCAGATGTTCCAATGTGTTGGTCAAAGCAGGCTAGAGAAAATGAAGGCGATAAAACAGAGATCAACCATATGAAGTAACAACTGATAAACCATTCAAA
>SJOL01009900.1:46659-76825 GCA_004794785.1 Opisthorchis felineus
GGTTGTGCACGCCCCATCTAATACCCAGCTCAAAGCACTTTTAGATACCTTTTAGTTGAGTCCTTGCGTTAGCAAGCCTACAGCCCCGCGCTGAGGACTCAAAGAGCAGTGCTACACCTTTTTTTCGCCTGTGCCTTTCAGGTGAACGACAGCCGCTGAACGACAAGAACACAACCGACCCGGGAAACTTGGGCAAAAGCCTCGATCCTGTGCATCAATCCGTGAATCCGTGAATCCGTGAACGTCTGTCTTCTGCGCGCCCACCAGTCCGTATTTCAAAGCTCACGGCCTTCGTTAGGAGCAAAATAGATTCAGTTTAGCCGTGTTTATGTAGTAAGCAAAAAATTATTCATACGGTCGTGCCAGAATGCTCTTAATGCAGAAAGCGCCGAGAATAAAGGCTCCGTTCTGATTGGATTTCCCACTGACCAATCGAGAGGCAGATTATTATGGTCCGTAGGCAGTTCGCCGTTGACGTGTGCATGGGCTTTCTGGTTATTCCGACAGGTCTGCCTCCGGACACCTCATCCTTGAGGATGATATCCATTCGAGCGCGGTATGGTATTGGCTGATGATAGTTCTTGTTAATTCTGACTCTTCGTCCCGACTTCGGACAGTGGGAATGTTGGTCCGCGGTCTATCTGAGGTGCAAATAATTCTGAGGCAGACAGTTCTAGGAATCAAGTTGTAACGCAAAGTACCTCATCACTGAGGACTTCAACATGTCCAGTATTGAGTGGGGGAAAGCCCTCAGCGGCGTCCTAACTCTGTTATTTGTGTCACCAGTGTGTGCCTTCTTGGGTAGCGGGAATCGGCACTGTGGAACAAATGGCATGGGCCCTTATAGACGAGGGGAGTACTGACACTCTGTGGAGTCAATCTCAGATAGCTCCGAGCCATTTGCCAAGTATCAATTCCGGAGAAAAGGACGGCAACACATATTGGTTTTGCGAACTGGGTAGATAGGGGGATAGAAGGGTGGCTACGAGCGAGAGATCGAGCATGGAGTAGGGCTACACCAGTCGGCTACGGCGGATACAAGAAAATCTGAAGCCTGCGCAATCAGCTGATGAAAGTCAAGCAGAGATCCCAAGAATCTCTCCTAAGTGAAAAAAAAAACAGGTAGCCGCTCAGTCGGTGTACCCTTACAGCAGTCGGAGGTTGTGGAAAGCTTGTGGATTACTCCCTTTGAGGAGTGAGCGGGGTCCTTCTGAGGAGAAGATGGGACTGGAAACACTCCGGGACATACTCCTCCGTATATCTGGCGCCAGAACGTGTGGAAATAACAGTAGGTGAAGCTTTGTGGCGTGCGAAGCCATTCGGACCCTGCTACACCTTGACAAACGAAAGACCCGTTGCCCAAATTGGTTTCACCCGCTGGCACTATTCTGGCTGGTGGTTGTTTTGATCCGACTCCTTGCCGCTATTTTCAACCGATTATTGAGATCAATTGCTGTCCCGTTATCCTGTGATGGGACTGTCAATGAACCGTTCTACCAGTTATCAAGCAGTCAACCGGACCTCAGACGTCGGAATGGTTATGGAGAAACGGGTGGACACACTGCTACAACAGCATGTTGAAACTGGTGCTCTGCAAGCACCAAAGCAACATGGCCTCGTGTCTAACAGATCTTGTGCTACAAAATTGCTTCTAGCTCGCGAAAGCTGGATCGGGTCAGCAGGGTCATCAAGTGGACTCCGTACTCATAGACTTCAGCACAGTGTTCGATAAGATGCATCTCCCAGCCATGGTCCATGAAGGGGAATTTCCTCTGCCCTTAGTATACAGGACGGCCGACAATAGACAGCCGAGGTGGGCGGACGGATGGATGAACGACTGATTAATTTTGATTATGCCTTATCTCGAGGAGAGATGGATCAAAAAGGCCATAAAAACCTCACAATCCGATCGCCAAATGATTGACCGTGACCGCCGGGGTATTATTTATCACGGTCGGAATGCTTTTAAAACCAAACATTCTGGTACCGCTAAAAAAACCTGCTGCGCGCAGCTGCATTAGGAGTCAAACAATAATGCCCTTGGATTGGACCAGCACCCTGCCGTCGAACTGGTCGTTCAGCTGTAGCGCCCTTTCGGTGCCCAGCTGCCATGCCACCGGAAGGAGGCACGAGGGCCAGGATACTGCCAGGTAACGCATGCCTAGACAGGAGCAATCGAGACGCTGAAGTTGGGTTCGAACCACGGATATACCGGTCCGTAAGCTAACGCCTCAACCACAGCTGTCTCGTGCTCAGTCATCGGTTCCGGGCATGTCTCCAAAGAAAACCCGCTGCCTCACGGTTCGGACTTTTGGGTCAGAGACTAAAGGCACGGTCTCCAAACAAAACGATGCATTCTCATTCTTAAGGGATAACAGATCCGTTCGCCACCCATTGCTGCTAGGTGCAATGTCTACAGTTTACTCGACCGCCACGGCCACAGAAACTTCGAAATCATCCTTCAAACCCGGTCGCTGGATCTATTTAGCAGCCTGTAACGTGCGCACTCTGAAACAACCTGGACAACAGATTGCTCTTGTATTACGTTCAGCGTTAACACCCATTCAGTGCCTAGCTGTCGTGCCACTCGAAGGAAGCACGTGCGGTGAGATACTGCGAGGTTGCCCAAGCCTAGACGGGTGCAGTTGGGTTCGGTCTCAGACTACGTTCAATAAATTCGTGCATTAACCTGTGCGCTGTCTCAGGCTCTCGCATGTACGCTGGACTCGCTTTCTATTGATGTGTGTAGTCTGTCTGAAACGAGGTTTCAACACCCGAGTATGGTTGTTGAACTGATCTCATCCGTTTTCGCTCCATTCTGGCTGCTAAGCTCTGGTTATCCGGAAGCCGCTGCTATTGGTTCGTCTTGGTTACTATTGCTGGGGGCCATCGAGCTAAAAGGTCTGCTAGAATGGTTGCCCGCTGATAGTCCCTTCCGTGCGGTCCTTTTGGCAACGTCTGTGGGCGTACCCGTAAACGTGCCGATGATCGCTGCCCGTTTATTGTATACGCTTACCCCCAAAACAGACTGTGGCTCTGACACACTCAGAGACAGGTTTTACGGCACTTTGAGCGCCCCGTTGCGGCGAGCTGAGACCTCAGATGTTGTGTTTGCGTGAGATAATAATGCGCAAGTAAGTAGGCTTAGCTCTACTGAGGTTCAATGGGATGGTCATCTAGGACTGGAATCAAGGCACACAGACAACGGTGAACCCCTGTTTTAGTTATATGCTGACCACAGACTGTTTCTGTGCAGCAGTAACTTCCGAAACAACCGAAGCCACCTGGCCACATGATGCCTCTCCACATTCAAGCCAATCTCCAGTGCAGATATACCAAATCGCCATTTGCTATAGGTGGCGTGGGTCAGTTACTGGTTGTCGCTCGTTATGGAACATCTTTGTGGATTCGGATCACGCACCTGTTTGCTGCTGATTCTCATTACGCTTCTCAAGGGCACGAAAGACGCGCACACCTCGCCTGGCCGTTGAGAAGCTCTAGGACCCTGATACGAAACTAGTCTACCAGAACCATTTATTGAGGCCCATTCCGGACAAGATGCCTTCCGATATTGACCCTTCCCTTAGGGTACTGTCGGAAACCCTGCAAGATGCTGGACACTCCGCTTGTGGAATGTTGCAACCAACTCGGGCAGTGGATGTAGATCAGTACTCTACAACTGCTCGAAACTCGGGCACGTATTCGACCTGGTTGAGAGTACATTACCACTCGACGAACTACCAGACCTCAGGTGAAAAAGATATCTGCGCGTATCGAGAAGCGTGGTGGATCCAGATAGCTGAAGACCTGGAGGAGGCGGTAAACTCTAGGAACGTGCGTAAACTTCCACCTGGTACGCAAAACAGGTCCAAAGGGAAACAATCACTGACAACGACATGCGTATCGCTAAAAAAAGCACTCCTGAATCGTTGGGTTGAGCGCCTTAAAGAAAAATTCAACTGGCTACCTGGAGTTGCTCAGCCGGATTCCCAACCAGCAACACAGCCCTGGGCAGTGAACTTAGAACCCCTGAAGGCTTCGGAAATAAGCGAATGCCTTTCCCCCTCAAGTGTTACACGGCTGCTGGCCCGGACAAACGCTCACCCGCTCTGTTCAAAGATGGAGAAATCCTCAGTCAGTGCTTGTCTAGATTAGTTGCCTTCATCGAGATGGCTCGGTGGTTAGAGCGCGGATTTACTGACCGGATGGTCCGTGGTTCGAACCCGATCTCTGTCTCTCGACTTCCCCTGTCTAGGCTTGGGCTACCTGGCAGTATCCCAGCCCCCGTGGCATGGCAGCTAAGCACCGAAAGGGTGTTACAGCTGAACGATTATCTTATCTTTTAGTTGCCTTCATCTAGGCGAATGAGACCATCCTAACTAACTGGGGTGAGTCAATGGTATTGTCCATTTTCAAAGAGTGTTAGGAGTGGGCGTGGCAGTCAGCGGAATTAGCTTGACCCCCATTGTAACCAAACTTGCGTCGGCTATTTTACTTCGTTTTACGAAGGCTCGTGGAAAGGGGACCGGAGAACAGCAAGCAGGATTCCGGTCCGGGAGGGGCTGTGTGAACCACATCTCTATACTTCGTCAAGTTTTGGAGCAACGACCTGTCTAAAGGTGCCTTACAATCTCGGGGTTTCTTGACTTCAAGAATGCGTTCGGCTCTGTCGACTGTTTATTTCTTATCAATAGACTTGCACAAAAGAGTATGCCGCGGAAGTTCATGAATATCATGCACTGTTTGTATTCACATACTTGTCGCTGCCTGAGAATGTATGAGGAGCCCCCCAGAAGCTTTACTACAAGCAGTTTCGTCCGACAAGGATGTTCACTCCATCTTTGTTTGATTTCATTGTTGATGAGCTAATGAGGCGAAGACTGAAAGGTCTCAAAAACCCCGGTGTTCATATCCCTCTGATCGAGAAATTTGTTGACCTGGAGTACGCAGACTACCTTTTTCTCTTTTCTTGTAAAAGAGCAGGAAGGGCAACCGATACTAGAAAAGCTGACAGCGACCATCCAGTCCTTTGGCTTATGCTTTGTGTCCGCAGAATGCATGTTCATGATACAGAACATACAGTATTTGAACATGCCTCTGAGAATTCAAGGAGTGATACTGAAAATTGTGGAGTGCTCTACGTATCTAGGACGTTTTGCCAGCTCTGCCTCTAGTGTGCTAGACGAGGTGAAGGCACGAATCTCGAAGTCCGGAATTGCTTTTGCCAATTTTCGCCACCTGCGGCATCCCACTGGGTCTCAACAGATGTGTGTATCAGACTACAGTGCGGGCTGCATTGTTATATGGCTGTTGGGTTTGGCCAATTCGGGAGAAGGATTGGAGACACCTTCAGGTCTTTGACCAATGTCGAAGACGATGTCGCAAGACTATTGCTAGAGTCGGCTGAAACCAACTAACTCGGAATGAGGTCTTCAGGAAACAAGTTTTTAGTGAAACAGAACCTACTTCATTCAAAGAAAGCATCCAGCACTGCAAGCTTAGTTGGTTGGGCCTTATGTTACACATGCCGAGTTACCGTCTGCGAAGAAAAGCGTTGTTTTCCGTATTGATTCAGCTGTGTACGGCATTGAAGCATCTGTGTTAACACTGATGTCACTGTCTTCGGAGATGATGATGATTCAGCTGTAACACCCTTTCGGTACCTAGCTGCCATGCCACCCGAGGGGAGCATGAGGGATGGGATACTGCCAGGTTACTCAAGCCCAGACAGGAGAAGTTGAGATGCCTGATTCGGAGCAACGGAGACCCGTAGGTCGACAGAAATTGGCATGGTAGAAGGAAATGAGGGGCGTTTCGGAGCGTTTGGGTGCTGTTTGTTCTGTTAGTTTTCTTGGATGGAGTACACGTGACCCTCTGTGTGCTTGGTTAGAGACATTGAACTATATGGCAGCTGGCCGATATCAGTGGTGTTCGTGCTGTCAGTTTCTATCTAGATTGTGCGATTGAGTGCTGGAGTTGGTGGCACTCCGGATGTTTGTGGTAGGATAGCCCTAGGTTCCACACTGTGCCCCACTTTTATTCTTTTCACAAATCAATCATTGTTGTACGTCTTCAAAGGCTAATGATACGCCTCGGCTGCCCAGGCTGAATAAGGGGGTTGTTTGAAGTGCCACACTGAACATTTGACTGAGATGTCCAGCACACAATGCAAGGTTTTGTTGGTCGGTTTTGTCCGACTGCTGGAAACCGTCCCAACATGACGGTGAAGGGAGTAATGCCTAGGGGTTCGATTCATAATGATACTGCATATAGTAGGTGCATTTAGAGTCGCACCGGGCTCTTTTTGAATTTCGACTGTAGTGGATAATTTGCCGGCAGTCACCTTCAACTTTTGGGCGGTCGGATTATGAGGAGTTTCGGGTCCATCTTTTCCAACCCGTCTTTCCTCTGGGGGAGGTAGCATGGCTGCCGCTAGAAATGTGGACACGCCGGTTACCTGTAGGAACTACCTTACGGCCTTCACTTCTTTGCAGTTTTACTTCCAGACCACCTCCTATTACGACTATGTTAATAATGGTGGACTAAAGACACAATCGCGTCGACAGTCATCAGCTAGTCATTCTCGAGGAATTGCTGTTGACAATACCAGCAATATGTCTTCGGCTGATGTGCGCAAGGTGAGCCGACTAACAGCACAAGTTTTGTGCATATAGCCCCACGACCAGCCCTTATAAGGCAGCGGTCCCCATCGTGGATCTAAAGGTTCGAAGGAAGCCTTCCAAAATAGCTGACACCAGTAAACCAATTATGCACAGTACTCGTAAGTCTAAAAAACACAGCCAGTCCCTCGATAATAGTCTGTGTAGAGGCTGATTTAGGTAACATCACGAGCAGAACCAATGCCTATTCGACCATAACAGTGTAGTTGGGGACCTCAAAGTGCGATCGCCAGCAAAACGGACAACGGAAAGCTCAGGCACGGAGACGGTTGTCTAAAGGTGATAGATTTGACATCTGCCAGAAATTTAATCAGAAATATCTCGAATGGATACAGTGTGGTCTCCGCCTCTTTTCCACCTTGTTTCAAATGTATTGTGCTAGATTTAAGGGTGTGAAAGCGGACACCTCCTGGCAGTTTTCTAGTTGTCGGCCCTGCCTTAAGCTTCGTTCCGTTGAATAGGTTGCACCTTTACGAACTGCGCTCGTTTGCACACCAATTTAATTTCAATGGGAGACTCAGCCGAATCACAGCTGAATCTGGGGTATCTCGAATATGATACCAACTGAAATATGGAGCGGCCTTTTTCAAGCACATTCAGCTGAAGAATATCATAAAGGATAGATTCAGCTAAGTCCCCCGTTGAAACCTATTGGTGTGCTAATGAGTCTGTTTCGTGAACTTCGTACGTTCAGCTGTAACACCCTTTCGGGGCCTAGCTGCCATGCCACCCGGAACAAGCACGAGGGCTGGGATACTGCCAGATTGCCCAAGCCTAGACAGGGGAAGTCGAGATGCAGTGGTCGGGTTCGAACCACGGACCTTCCGGTCAGTAAATTCGTGCTCTAAACACTGAGCCATCTCGAACTTTGTACAGTTGAGGTTCAAGTAGAACATAAGGTTGACGGAAGCCCCGGGGACTGTGCGCATTCAAAAATTCCAAGGCAAAGTGCAAAATCACGTAAAAGAGGTGTTACTTTTCATAAAGAATTGCCTCGTCCTTTTTTCTACTTTTGCTTTGTGCGTTTGTGTCTAGTGCTTTCACTTTTAGTCCTGTTTTAAGGTTAGGCGCCAAGGACTGACGAGCAAGTTCCCACTTCATCTCAGTGGTTGATTGCATGTATGTTTTTATATGCACTTACGGTGGTTACTGACCGTATTGCAGAAATTTATTTCACTTCCTAATATAGTTGGTCCGGACTGGGTTTCCTCAAATGGCATTACATCTAAGCTTTCACAAATAGCTTTTGGATTCTTCGTCCACAACCAAACAGCAATTTAAACACTTACCTAACTATCGTAGGCGATTAAAATTTGACGGTACATGAACTGAACGGAAATGGGCTTTAAACCAGGGCACCTATAGACAAACCGTCTTGGCTGGGGTCGGTTGCTGTCCAAAACTGGAGCCCCGGCGTTTTTTTGCCTCAGGGACTAGAATACGGTCGCGTGATTTCAAGGTTCTATTTTCCCTAAGATTAATAAACACACCGCTACCCTTACCATTGGGACCGATGGCTGCCATATGTCAAAAGGGGTCAGTGTCACTATTTAAACGTGTTGTGGAACCCATTGGAGCCCATTCAGTTTTCTGCCTCAATATCGACCATAGAATATCCAGCCCAAGTCGAAAATGCTGCAACTTCTTGGTCGATGTAAATCTTGCGTAAACCTTTCCTTTACTTGCGGTCATAATCTGAAGTGCCAAACTGTTTACTGGGATGAGCGAGACTACACCCACCATACAATTTTCATGCATTGTTATAAGTCGAGCTAAAGTGTGTCCGCGCGTAGGCCTGCATTTCCAGGCAAACATGGAGGGTATCCATCAGCATGAACAGCAAGGTTAACCTACGTTTAATGCTGTATGTACTTGGAACTTCTCGGGACACCACTTGGTTATAAATCAGTATTGTTATGTAACAGTACTTTGCATAGATATTCCCGTAAGGCCAGATATTTCGTCGTACACTAAGCGTATTCCAGATTCTCACTTAAAACCGACAATTCTGGGAATAAAATAACGGTAAAGGGAGTGAACCTGTTTAGATTTCGGGTGTGGATGTAAACACTGCATCCAATAACATTTCCATAAAGCATGATACACTATCAACGTTTTACGAAAATGCTCATGGAATTCGTATTAACGTCGCGCGTACCGATTTAACGCTGGAATATGCGTAATCTAACACAACTCGCTCAGCGTCGAGAAAGGAGTCAATCAATCGTTCAGCTGCAGCACCTTTTCGGTGCCTAACTGCCATGCCACCCGAAGGAAGCACGAGGGCTGGGATACTGCCAGGTTGCCCAAGCCTAGACAGGGGAAGTCGATAGGCAGAGGTTGGGTTCGAACCACGGACCTTCCGATCAGTAACTTCGCGCCCTAACCACTGAGCCATCTCTCCTTCGTACGAGAAAGGAGTCGACCTAATTTACTCGTGTAAGTCTGCGAAAACGGTCGGAGCAACGCTAACGGAGTCAGCCATAGGTGCAAATGCAATGTCTGTCATGGCGGATTTGAATCTGGTCTGAATCTGCTGAGAGGGGTCACTTTGCGGTCGTGTGCTGTATTGGAATGAAAAATATAGTTTGAATCGAAGCAGCGCATTCTACTGTTTCTATCCAGAATGTCACTGTACTTGCTCCTCTGTTTGGTCCGGCCAGATGTTTTGAGCTCGTCCCAAATCTGCATGTAGAAGCGACATGCCAATCTGAGTCTACAAGCCCTTGATCTTCTACTTGTGTGTACGGTTATTGCGCATTTGTGTCTGCTGATGGCCAACTACGTTGCTGGCTTGGTCTGCTGCCACATACGTTTTGGGTATAGGACTCCGCCTGTTTTCAATTTCACAGTAATATGGGACTTTTCAATTGATACTTGTCGTCAGAGTCTCAGAGAAAAACGCAACTGATCGAGGTTACCAGAGTGATAGGCAGGACAGGGGCAAGGTCAGAAAGGAATATGTTTTAGCCCAGTGACAGCCGGGAGCCGACAGAACGTGGCGGGGTGCTGAGGAAGATGAAATGAAAATATGATGTTTCGAGGCGATCCTCCGACCAGGGGGGGGGTGTCTCTTGACATAGCCATCGCACTTGAAAAACAACATAGGTTCTGGTCCTGTAGATCCTCAAAACTCTTGGCTGACTCCGGATCGTCCCTTTCAATTGATTAGTTCAACGGGCAAAATACCGCTGGTTCGGAAGTACGTCATCATTGCACTTATTCAACGTGGTAGTGGAGAGGAGGCAAAAACTGGATCTGTTGTCCTCACATCTGATGTCCTAAAGGCCATGAGAAAGCAAATATGGGATAATGCTGTTAGACCCTTCTGAAAAGTGTGTGTAATCGGTGAAATCCAACATGGTCCCACAAAACCGTTCATACTTTCTGAAAGGAATCGCTAACGAGGTGGGGAAGGGCTAGAAAATTGATTCTAGCTAGACCTCGACTCAGTTGAAAAGGAATTATTACCGCCACTGGTCATGGCCTGTGTGCTGGTTCCTCAGCAGCGACAGATTGACAATTTCTACGGGGACGCAGTTTTTTGGTGAACTGAATGAGGCCTAGATGTGTTGCCAGCAGCGGAGTCCTCCAGAGGTCAATGATTAGCCCACCATGTATTTTGGCGACTTGGCTCATCTCAGACGTGGAAGCAGGATTGGCTTAGGTGATCAAGAGCAAAGCGATCCAAGATCTGGGTCTTAGAGAAACTGATGATTTTAAAATGGCACAATTCGATCGGATAAACTGGCTGCAATAGAGCTCAGATGCACCGAGGGGCGAGATGGCCGAAGTGGTTAGAGCGCGAATTTACTGACCGCAAGGTTCGTGGTTCGAACCCGACCTCTGCCTCTCGACTTCCCCTGTCTAGGCTTGGGCATCCTGGCAGTATCCCAGCCCTCGTGCTTCCTTCTGGTAGCATGGCAGTTAGGCACCGAAAGGGTGCTACAGCTGAACGATTTTTTTTTCAATCCCATACAAGACGTTTGTCAAACCTTTTGCTAGAATAAGGGATACAGGCATGTATACCTGATTTTAAGAAAGATGTTACGATGTTACAGAAAGTTCAGGATGTTCCATCAGTCTCTCCTGGTCTGAGGGATGGAGCCGATGACTTGATATTGGAAACTTCAGAACTGTTTCCAATAGAGCTTAGGCGACTGCAGCGAGACATGGCTGAATACCCAATATCATTAGGGAGTCGACCAGGAATTCAGATACATGGCTAAGGAATGAATCCATTTAGACTGTCGAAAAGTAGAGCACGACTAGTACTGGGGCACCAGAAAAGTGAGTTCCTGCAATTAGTTACCTGAGTTTGTTGCAGATCATACTACGCTGTTTAATGTACTATACTGTAATAAGAAGTGACGTGGCTACCCTAAAACGGATGGGTACAGCGTATAGCCAGGAGCTGTGTGAAGGAATTACATGAATCGTCATAACAAGGAGGACTGAAGATGCTGAACAGCTTAGAACAAGGACGATTAAGAGGGGACCTCGTGGAGGTTCATATGATTTTAGGTGGCCTTTTTGGGTTGCATGCGAGAATTTTCTTGGAACGACCGTGAATCTTTGGGTCAGCCTTTCGCAAGAGGTCAGCAGGCCAAAAAGGCAGCTGGATGGGTGTTCTGATAACTTATTCCAAGACATAAACCTAGTGTTTCAGTTACAGACGACACAAAATGCGCACTAAGAGATATTCTGTTGGCCTAGTATCTTGTTTGTTGGAAAGCTGGCCAAATATCTTGTGGGAGACGTCTGGCAGACTTGTTAAATGACTTGAATTTGTTACCTCGCTCGCTGTCTTCGTGCAAGCCTAATCACAAGGCTAGTTGATCACAACGGTAATGGCTTTGACATGATGTGTTGCATTCTACAATGGGACAGCTAGAAAACGGAGGATAACAAAGGCCACAAAAGTCAGGCGAACCGGGGCCATGACCACCGGATCTATCTGTGGAAGCAGATGGATTGTCGTTAGGAGTTTATTTACGTTGCCCGGAAGCAGATTTGGATGTAAATTTTCTCCACCTAACACCTTTTTTTGCAACTTCCGCAGAAACCTCGACCAGTCAGTCAGCAGCAGGACATGTAATAATGGTTCAGCTGTAGCACCCTTTCGGTTCCTAACTGCCATGCCAATCGAAGGAAGCACGAGGACTGGGATACTGCCAGGTTGCCTAAGCTTAGACAGGGGAAGTCGAGATGCAGAGGTTGGGTTCGAACCACGGACCTTCCGGTCAGTAAATTCGCGCTCTAATCTCTGGGCAGCAGATAGAAGCAACAATACTATTTTATTACATATATTCTGTTTTTGTTCACTGGTTTCGCGCACTGTACAGGTAGAAGTGAGGAGGAAATCCAGTGGTCAGTTCGCTTCACTTTTGAATCAACCCGTGACAGTGGCTCGCTTGAAAAATGGCCGAGAATAATCTCGTCGTCTCCGCCTATCAGAAGTTGGTCCGTGAGCGAATGGTTTCTATCCGACGCCAGTTTGTATCGGTTTAACCATGCGGACTATGAGCCACACACCATACGTTTTTTTCCAATTTCTTGTAAAGCTTGTCAGTGGGCGGAAGTCACATGGAAAAGCCAACATGCGGTGCAGTATTATTGCTATTATTAATATTGGACTATGATCTAATGTTTCCTCACCACCTTCCGTTTAGTTTTCGGTTTTTCCTTAGTGTTGATAGGAGTGGGTGCTGGTAATCCGATCTGCCTTGATCATCATCAGTTACTCTGGAAGTAATCACAAATGACCTCTACTGGAACCTGTTGGTTTTGTTCCATTCAATGCATTATCCTGGCAGGGAATCCTTCGCTAAAGAGCGAAGACGGGTGTCTGGCTTTTCGACCGGGTTGATAGACCATCAGTTCTCTATGTGGAATCTTGGCTAAATGCCGGTTCCAGACCACTAACGAACGGCCTAGTTGGTACTTGCTTTCGGAACGTAGGATGGAGGAGGAGTTAATGCTGCTCATCGGTAAACTTTACTTATGAAGGACGTACTGAGCTTTCTGAGTAGATGGCTTCCGTTCGAAGGCTGCATGAAACAGTCGCTGGCTCTCGATGGACTGCGAACTTCACGATTCTCCTCCTGTCCTGTCGGATAGGTTGTTTTTCGACCACAGGCATCCGGAGGGCCCTCTTATTCAGATTGCCTATCAGGGAAGCATGCTACCCTCACGAAATACAACGAAATCAGACATACGATGTCTTCTTACTCGAGCTGTTACTTGGAGGAGGTGCCTTTGACCGCTAATCTGTTAAACTCCGCACTTCAAACGCTTGTGACTGGATTTACTCGAAACTAGCTACCTTTTCCCCTTGGTTTGTACTGAGCACCCTCGTGTTCCCCTTCTAATTTTAGGTCTTGAACGTCCTGTTGGACTGGACGTTCAGTTGTTCTGACTGTTCCACTTCGTTGCAGTCTGTACGGGCACAACTTTTCATATAATAATGGTCAGTTGTCACTAACGCGTTCGCTTGAACATTCAACTTGTGTTTCAGGATGGAACTGTTGGCGGCGGGGCTGGTGGTGGTGGGAAGCCAACGGAGTTAGAACTCCTTCGAATGCGTATGAATACAACTACAGACCAAGTTAGTTTCCGTCACTTGCTGGGTTGATTTGACAAACTTCTAGAGTCTGGAAGCGACTCGGCGTATTTACACGTATGCTGACCAGGTAAGCTGCTGTGTGGAGGTTTTGAGTTTCCCAGGTCATTCGTGCACTTTTTTATTCATTACCGTTGTTGACTATTTTGAGGGGTTATGCAGCAACAGGTACGCAGATTTTAACCCAGACGAAAGTAGAATCTCTTTGGAAAATTATACAAATGACGTCCCCACCGTCACTCGATTCTTGTTTAGTGTTCCATCTATAACCGACGAAGAGGCGAGAGCAAACTGCAAGGCAGCAGAGGAATGAGAACCGCCACAAGGTTGTTGGACCCCGTTAGTCTCACCCGCCACGTCTACTGAAACTGTCCTCACTTATTCTTCGTTGACCATCATCGGGCATCCGTGTGCTGTTTAGCTGAGCTTCATAATCGTAGATTTAGACCGCTCTAACAGTTGTCTTGTACACACAGCCCTTCAGCTTTAGTGGGATTCGTCTCTGGTGCCATAGATGATTCAAGTTTGCAATTGTTGATTGTGTATTGATTTTCGTCACGGTACGGTACGCAGCTGTCCAGATAAATAAACCAGCCAACAACCTGTGTTTTCTCTCCTCGAAGTTTAAGAGGGTTAAAAGTCCTGAAGCAATACTTTTCATCCTGAAGCTGTAAAACGCATACCGAAGCTAGGGATCACATCCGAAATTCTCTTTAGAGTGGGCCGTGCGTAGTGATGGTTGTCACATATCCAGGCAATGTCGTCCACATAATCCTATCTTCTAGTCTCCCTAGATGTATTTTCGATGCCGAGAGCATCGATCCGTTGAAGTGTACATTCCATAATAATAGCGACAACAAAAAGGTACCCAGTTATTTGTAGGAAGACATTTTAACGGCTTGTCGTAAACCCTTGTGCGATTAGAAGTCTGGGGTCAGACCCTGAAGTGTAGCTACAAACTCTAGGGGCATTCTTTGGTCAATTACATATTCAAACGACCTAACCTATCCAGCGAGCTGAGGAAAACCCACAATTGTTGGCCGGCGGCATGTGTGGCGCTGCTCAAGCATTCGACTAAGTGTGAAAGTGTGATCAATGCACCCCACTCCACGGCGGCTTCCTGCTTGATGTTCTCAGATTTGCGTCCCACGTGCCGAGTTTGGGTGCCGCAGTCCTTTTGAGGCCAGTGACCGCGTCATGAAAGGCATCGGGCGTATGTCCTTATTAGTTTGACGTGGTTGCGGCATTTGTAGACTGCATTCAAATCACTCTCATTTGAGACATTCCACTTGTCCCGGTGCATTTATCCTGGCGAGCTCACACCAGAAAGGGGAACAGTAATTTGTCTGGAACGGTCTCTGCTTTTTCAATAAAATTATGCCGATTGATTGATTCCAGTTTTTCCCAGCTGAGTTCAAACCATTTAATTCGGGTGGAGCGCAAAGATAAACGACCGTCTTCAAGTAGTGGTAATTCCTCTGGCCCGATATCCTGATGACGCTTCAAAACAGAAGAGCACTTTAGTAGTTCACCCACTGAGGGAATATCTAGACTAAACTGTTGTGAAAAATTCGCGAACTACACTCGTTTGCAAACTAATCAGTTTTTACTGCACCGAAGTCGGCGCGGTTGTTCTCGAGCTCGGCGGTGAGCTGTAAAAAATTCGGATGTTTGTTCAGCTGTAGCACCCTTTCCGTGCCTACTTTCCACGTAACCAGAATGAAGCACGAGGGCTGGGATACTGCCGGGTTGCTCAAACCTAGGCAGGGGAAGTCGAGAAGCAGAGGTCGGGTTCGACTCACAGATCTTCCGCTCTAACCACTGAGCCATCTCGCCCCGTTCGGATGCCGAACGACTGGACGAAAGTGAACCCACTGTGTTGCAAACTGAACGTGTATCCATATTGTCGAACCGATGTTATTCGATCTGGAAAATTGACCTCTCGTGAAACACCAAAATCGCCAATTCACAAAAAGTGAACAGTGACGCTTCCCGGGAAGTTCCCATGCATAGCGTAGTCCGATGAATGTCACTAGTTCATCTACTGACTGTCGCAAGGTAACACTCGTACTATAGTGCGACACTGCGTAAAATTCTCTCATCGGCGCACAGTTTCAACGCGTTATAAAAAAACCCAAAGAGACTTCTTACCGCCGGGAGCAGTTTAAATGCTCTGGTGCTTTTCCGAACATTTCGTTTAATTTATTTCTTGCTGAAGAAGAGCGTTTAGCTATCACTTCATTTATTCGCGGAGCTATCGTTGGTTAGCGAGTCAGTCTGTTGTTTTAGTAACAATGACGGATGCTAATTCTGAGCACTGTTTTAAACCGCGGAACGTGTCACAACAAATGGAATATGAACAAGGAAACAGAAAATTGTTGGAGTGACTGCCGTAGCAGTGGTCGTCCGTTAGAAATCCGAATTCGCGTTTGGGAAAACCTAGTTTTATACGTTTTGCTGTCTCAGGGGCTTCCGATCGTCTATGATACGATGGTGTGTTTGCCAAACTGACCATGTATGAACCAAATCTTCACTTGGCAAACTGAATTGGAAACTTCCCGTCCCAGCGCTGGTTTCTGGTCGCTTTCACACTTTTCACATGATGCAAACCTTGGGTTTATAACTCCCAGTCTTTTTAAGGATCTACCCAATTTTAACTCAGTGTTGCGTGCCTCTGCACACCGAATGTCCGTCTTACAAGCATTCGTGGTTCAGGATTCTTTGAACGCAGCCATATTCAATCCCACATATGTTCCTCTCTATTTCCGCCGTTCACCAGTCGTCCGTATCCTAGCTTCTTCAATAGAACTGTTGTTCTCTAAGTGAAACCAATCTATTCTGAAAAGCCGAGAAGCCCTGATTACAACTGCTTCATCCTTATTTGGAATCATCAGCAATGCGCATCTCACGAAATTTCAGGGTGCCTCGAACCCGCAGCCTTCCGGCAAGTGGTTGAACACTTAACCGTTTGGCCATAAATGGCTGATCAGCCGCGTGATTGGCTCTCATAATTCCTTCTGAGAAGTCGTCACTCGAGGAGCCAGTCAGTACGTGACCAGGTGATGTGGTTTTACTGACTGAGGGATTAGTGTCGCTTTCTTGTCTAAGTGAAAATTAATCACACTGCTGTTCAACCGCTCGTGGCCAAACAGTCAATTGTTCAACCACTTGTCGGTAGGTAGCCGGTATGAAACTCTCTGAGTTCCGTGAGATCCGTAAGGCTTTTCAGCATGTATTGGCTTCATTGACAGCACGAAATTTCAATTGACAGTTTTCAGCTCTCCTCACATCACCATGAATCATCTCTCATCATCAACACGTAGCTTTCTTCTCGCTAATCTGTCGCTACTACCGCTGTCATCGCATTACACGCGCCTGTTTGGCTCCACCCCCCACAATCGTTCAGTTTCCAAGCCTGCCAAGCTCCGCTAGTCATGCTCATCAAGTTGTAATCCGTAGTTTCGCAACACTATTAGTCTCTTCCTTTTTCCCAGGATTTCTTGAATTTTCAAGAATTGGATTGACGTTCATCTGTTCAAACTCTCTTGATTTCTCACTCTCTTGTGAAGTGCCCTTATTTGGTTCCTTTTTTGCTCTAATGACTTCGTTTCTGTATGTTTCGCTGGTGTCTGTCGTTCTTACAAAGGGTTTTTGATTACGGCCCAAATTCATTACGTTCGCAACCCAAAATGCTAGAACAAATTGTTTTATATAGCTCCTGTTCAAATATAAGTTATGCACCCGAAATAAACCAATCTCTCCTGATGATTAGTATTTACTAATCCCGGGACAGTTTTTGGAAGTCAGTGTTTGTGTACGATCAGGTGATGTTGATCGGTCACCTTCTCATATCTTTGCTTCTTCTCATTCATTCCGGTATTTCTCGTCTAGGCTCAGAAGACCGGTGCAGCCACCATGGAGCAGTTATCTGCACAAGGAGGTATGTGTACCAGACACATCACGAATGGCCATTTTCTGTTTCACATCGTTGCCATGGCAATGAGAGGATCGATGCATCCTCTGGCGTTTTCTATTGTCAATGCTTTCCTCATTCAAACCATGTCTCTCCGTAACAATGCTTGTGTTGTCAAATGCAAAAAGAATTTTTATCGGCTTTCTTTCGTATAAATCCTATGGAATGACAATCCTGACAGGTGGGTCAGTTGCTTGAGCTGTCAGGCGAACTGAACATGTGCGTTCTTCGCGCGGTGGTAGATTACTACTGGCCTTATTTGTTACGGGGCTATCGTTCAACCCCCCTGGCGCGGATAAGGAAAAGAGTTAAACTCGATTCCAGGACCTCGCTGCTGTGGTCTGCAGCGAGGGGAATATTGCGTGGTCCGAGGGAGATTTGTTCAAACGATGGTTATATGAATGTAATTCCATCATTAGAGCTGCGGTCATCCTCGTTGAAGCAGTGTTTGTCCTTCTTCGACCCCCCCCCTAAAAATTAGCTGAAATTTACCACCAGACTTTTTTCCATATTTTTGTTACCGGTGTAGGTCAAGCATAGATTGGCGCAGTAATACAGCCACATTTTGAGCCTTTTGCTACTAGTTCTTTGTAGCTTCCTACGTATTCGCGTTTCTAACATATTGTTCCCTAAAAAAAAATCGTTCAGCTGTAACACCCTTCCGGTGCCTAGCTGCCATGCTACCCGAAGGAAGCACGAGGGCTGGGATACTGCCAGGTTGCCCAAGCCTAGACAGGATATTGTTTCCTGCGTCGATGCAGGTCCCAGTTCAGTTGGCTTGGTATCCCTCTTTGACTGTATTTTCACGAAGTGTAGCTGCAGTGATGTGATTTTTTTCGTTTCCCCTGGAAAAGCAAAACGTTTCGTTAGGTCAAATACAAGAATTCTACTTATGAAGCAAATTCTAGCTAAATACTCATGTTCCAACGAAAGCAACAGAGTGCATGACGTGACGCAATGTATGTCGTTCATAGCTCTCACTAACTGGTTTCTTCTAGCGTAGGTAGTTCAGAACGAACAAGTGCAATACGTGAATGATTAAATCAGCGCGCTGCGTCTGCATTCTTGATTCTATCATTCGAGTAGCCAGCTGACGCATGAACAATGCTTATCAAAATGCGCTGAAACAATGCGACAGCTGGAGACACTATACCACCCGCGTAGTTGACTGAGTTTTCCTGGGGCGATTGCGAGAGTTTGGAGCGGTTGTTCAGTTTAGCACCCGCCCCAAAAAGGTAGCAGTTTGGCAGCCCCGAGGTTTTTTTTCTTCAAAATAACGATTATGAAGGCATTTCGTAATTATCCAACCACATTTTACCTGCGAATAGCGGTTGAATAACCACAAATCGCCCACTTCTAGGTGTTTCTTGATTAGCCACCAATTACTCATTAATTACTCATGATTAACTGGTTGGTTCCTAGTTGTGTGCTCAAAGTTTGGTCTAGGGTAACCAACTGTAAACCAAGTGAAGGAGCCTATTTCGGGTATACCCTGTTAATGTCGTTGCATCCGGCTATTTGACCATTAAATGCCCACATTATAACTAGTATTTCTAGTTTTCCTTAGTGATTCAACCACATTTTATCCATTTGGTGTACCGAATAACCGCGGTCGGTTTCGAAATAGTTAAATAACCACCGTATTTTACGAATCTTTTCTGAGTAAATAATCGTTTTTTTTTGCCGCTCTTTGATTGGATGAAATTGTCATGTACAAATAACAGTAAGTAGCTATCATCGAGCGTGCCAACTAGGGCTGTTGAAACTAGGCATCAATGTATCGAAAATGCTGATACAACTTCTGGTGTGCGTATACAGGGTTCAAAATTTCGCCCTCAAGCCCAGATTGAGTTAGCCGCGCCAACCTAAACGTCCTGGTTACCTACCTTAGATGACCGATAAGGGTAGGTGGTTATTATTCAGCTGTTCGGTGCCTAGCTGCCACGCCACACGAGGGCTGGGATACGGTCAAGTTGCCTAAGCCTACACAGGGGAAGTCGAGATGCAGAGGTCGGGACGAACATCGAATGGTGGTGAATGGGTGCGTTCAAATTAGGGGATCCCATTCCTTTCTCAAACCCTTGAAACTCATTCCGAGTGAGGGTCACTGCCCTTGGTGTTTCAATGAATCTGGCACTCACAAAAACTAAATCAGATTTCATTATTGTTAGTATTTATTACTAATATTGTTATTACACACTGGGACTCCAAACGAATTGTCATGTTTGTACGTCAGTGAGGTACTTGTATTGCTATTCATGACGGTGGTCTTCCAGGGTTGACGGCAAGAATATTTTCGTGTTCAGCTTGCTCACCGCATCCCTAGTGGTTTTGTCGAAGCTGCATATTGAGTTTTTCCCCTCCGTTTTCGCCCCTTTTTACAGAACAACTTCGTCGGGTGGATGTGAACATGGATAAAATTCATCACGATGTGAACGAAGCAGACCGGAATCTACAAGATTTGGAAAAATGTTGTGGACTCTGTGTCTGTCCATGGAAACGGTGCGTTCAGGGTGGCATTTTCTACTGGTATCATTCCTTTCAGCACTCAAGTGGGTGTTATTGTCGTTGTTGGAGACATGGGAGAGTGGGATTGTCGTCTTTCATGTGCACCTATCTTTGATTACCTTCATACGACTCTTGAAATGCGTACCTCACTGGAGTGTTGTTTGGTTCCGTGGCAGGATAAGCAGCTGTCCGTGTCCCACAGCCAGTTATGCGCTGACTGACACTGGCTCGTCGCAAGGTTAATAGACTCAAGCGACACTTCGGTTCCACGCCGGCAATTGGCTCGGTTCAAAAACACTGTAAAACTTTCCTCTTGTTGCGTTCGTCTGAAGATTTTAGGTATTGATTTTTTCTAGCAGTCAGGCAGGCCAAGTTGGGCTACGCGAAAAATCGTGGAAGTCATATCGTTCAGATGGATGTCTGTCCACAAATGCGGTACCATGAATACAATAAAATAAATACTGTCCTGTTACATAGGCGGTCGCGTGGCGTCATTAGCCGGGTCGCTTTGTTTACTACGTACAACGGAACAAGTAAGCAAAACCTGTTCATGCTGCTTCTGCGGGTCACTTTGCCAAAACAGCCTCAATCATCTCGAAAACCCTGTCTACTCAGCTGCCTTTACTGATCGCATGCCAGATCAAGAAAGGTGACAAGATGCTCCTTCTAGTACGCTGGATTCCCTCGGCATTGATTTACGCCATCTGTTAGAAGCAAGAATTCAGGACGCGAGTTTTGCCGTTGAACTGAAAGCTCCGTCGACTCTCTCTGCTCTGCGCGGAGGCCGCTACGGCTGGATTTACCGGGATGGGTGTTGTGTGGAGCCATCGAGCGGAACCTTCTCTATTCTATTGAATACTTGTTGATGATCGCCTCTGTGCGGTTCGCTTTGTGACCCCTGTGGAAGAATCTCGAGAAGGACAGGTCCATCGCTTCCTGCTTATTGTATCTGCTTATGTCCCTGAGGGCTGCAGCTCTGAATCTCTCAGACTGGTTCCGTGAAGTTACATTTTTTACAGTGGACTAAATGCCCAAACATCGTTTGGGTCGCTGGTGACATGAGCTATTGGCGCTGCTGGGTGGTATTCTTGGATTGGACACGAACCTCAAGGACAACGTGAACGCTTCCTGCAGATGTATGCTAATCACAAATTTCATTTTCAGTAAAGATTTACGGGAAGGCCGACATCGTTTGACAACACGGTTCTTGTCAACGAATCCAAATAGACTATGTTTCTGTCAGTTAACGATGCTGAGGATCGACCACTAACTGCCTCTCCTGTGTGGACTCTAATAATGCGCTTATCCGCTGCGTTTCCTAAGTCCACGAAAAACACGCACGCCTCGCCTGATCAATTAGATGCTCATGGACCTCAAAATCGAACACGCGTATCGGGGACGTGTCTCAGACGGCTGGGTCAGTGGACAATAGCGCCCATCTGCAAAACGCCTGGTCACAGTGAATGCAAAAAGTTTCAGTTTGATTCCTGTTGTAACAAGGCTTCTGGCATCGGTGATTCTTCCTCATGCGGCATGCGAAATCTTGACCCGTGAGCGTCGGGCGGGATTTGGACCGGGTGGAGGCTAACTCGACCACATCTTCACACTACGCCAGGTGTTAGAACAGCACCATACATACAGGCAGCCCACAATCTTGGTGTTTATTGACCTCAAGGGGGCGTTTGATCTGGTAGTTAGTTAGTGATTCCGAAGCATGCTTTCCCAACAGTGGATGCTCCAGAAGTTCATGAGCATGACCCTATCCTTCTAATCACATACTTTTCGGTTCGTGAGAATGTTTGTAGAGCAGTCCAAAAGCACCTCAACAAAAAATGTTTTCCGGCGGCGATGTTCACGTTGTCCGGTTCTGTCTAGCTTCATTTTCGATAAAATAATGACGCGAATGCTGGAGGGTCTTCCAACTCCCATGATTCAAATCGTTGCTGGCGCGAGGTTCGTCCAGCTGGAATGTGCAGATCACGTTCTGTTTTTAAAGACAGGCAGAAAGCACCACTAGCTGAACTAATCGCCATCATACCATCCTTCGGCATGTACCAATTCAAGGAGGAGCACTGGAAGTTGCGCATTGTTTTGCCGCGGTGTGTTAATTTTGATGGAATTTCCTCTGATGAAGTCACTGCACGAGTCTTAAAGGTTTAAACCATGTTTGCCAGTTCGCATCACTTGTGGTATCAAAAAGGTACATCACTGTATCTCAAAGGTCGCGTGTACCTGGTTACGGTACGGGCTGTTGCGATAGTTTGCCTCGGCGGCATATAATCTGAGGTGTTTGCGGTCGCTTGACCTATGTTTCAAAGTCGTTGATGGCTTTGAACAGTGCCGACGAATCCCTGTCTGGGTAGTCAGAAGACGGACATTCAGTTGTGTAACAGGTCTTTCAGTTTCGGTAGACATCCAGTACCATCAACTGCATTTGGTCGACCATGTGCTACACATACCGACGCATGCTCCACCGAGACAAGTATTGTTCTTTATACCTCCAGAATGACGCAGACTGCGAGATGGACAACTTGTGGCTTGGAAGAAGGGTGTGAAAACTTGCGAAAAGTGGTTGGTGTTGGTGCAGCCCACCTTGGAGGATGGGGTACTCTTTGTGCTCTACTGGAGGCGCTGGGAGAAATGCCACCTTCGAAAATGTCTCCTCACACAAGCGATAACTATTGTGAATCGTTTTGCACTTTTCTCACTTTGTGGTAATGTAATTCCGCTTCGTTTCGGCATTTATAAACTTCTTTTTGTTGGAGTTTTTCCTTTCTCGATTGAGGCGTGCTATCCCATCAGTCGTTTTCATGGAGAATATTTGTGCCACCTAGCCAACCTCGAATAAGAAACATAACCGAGCAACTGATCAGAAATATGATGGTAATTATTGAAACGGTTGCTGAGGTTATGAATAGTTTCATCCTATTTTCCAGTTCTGTTGTCTTCATCTTGTGACACGTTCTAATGTGTGCCTATTTTCGGCCAAATTATCGGTCGAACCAGGTCCATTCAGTTTCGATCGAGATGGCTCGAGATATCTCAGTGGTTAAGGCAGGAACTTACTGACCTGAAAGTCCGTGGTTCGAATCCAGCTGGACTGTCTAGGCTTGAGCAGCTTGGCGGTATCTCAGTCCTTGTGCTCCGTTCGGGTGGCATGGCAGCTTTGCACGGAAAGGGTGTTACAGCTAACTGATTATTATATTTGATTAATTAGTTGATGACGCAGGACATTCACATTGTAGCGTATACCATTGAGAGATAGAGTCAGTCATTTCGGGAACCAAAAAGCGTCACTTTTTCGTCTTTGATGGTGTGAACGGAGGGTATTTGTAACTGGAAATAGCCGCCAAAGTCGCCTTGTTGTAACTACAGTGTGCTCCACTTTGTTTTCTGCCTAAACCCTTCGGTTGCTGTACTCTCTGTGTGCTCTGTCCGTACAGTGAGCCTAATTGAATCTGCTCTGTCACATCACACATCACACATGAACATTACCGTTTATCAACAAATCTCTTACACACATGCTAATTAGCTATAGAATACCTTTTGCTCTTCACCTTATGGTTTATTATGATACCTTCAAGTGCCCCCTCGTGATGTAAACTCCTTTCTCACACTCAGATTTTCTACAATCGACTGCACAAACCTTATTCAACTAGCTTACGATGAGTAACACTTCGTACTGTTCTAGGAACCTCTCAGGTCAAGAGCGTTTATTTCACTAGAGATCGTTCGTCGGTGATCAGGAGGTTTTAACTTTGCATTTAGAAGTAAACACATCAGAAACAACCTATTTTTGTTCTCAGCATGTCTAGCTGTTCCACCTCAAGTATCGCTCTATTCAGCTCTGTGTTCAATTCAGCCAAGATATCTGTTTGAGTTCATGTAGAGACGAAGCGAAATTCCTGATCGGAAGGTCCACAGTTCGAACCCAGCCGCGACATATCGATTCCTTCTCTAGTGGCCGCGAGAAATATGCTTTTGTTACTACATCTGTCCCGATCGGTGTGACCAGTTTTCCTCATTTGACACCATCAGTCTCTACAATGAAAAAGTCTTTGGACATGTTTCTGACAAGGAACCCAACTGAATCCAGCTGAATCTCTCGTTTATGATGGTCCGCTTCAAGTAGAACATAAGGTTACTGGAAATTCGGGGACTGCGCCTACCTGATGAGCCCCAAGAAGGGCGAAACCGGTCGTGGGCTGTCGAAGAGTTTTCAGCAACCTTATGAGTAGTGTGTTGCGTGTGGACAACAAAGTCTTTGGACACTTTGTCTGTTTTCCGGAACTAAACCTAGATCACTAACTACACGGATCATGATTCCAACCGTAGTGCCTACGTGCTTAAACTTGTCGCAGTAGAATGGAGTTGATTTCAAGCAAGATATCGGTGTGATATCTAGTCTCATTTATTTGTCCACTGGACCTGGTGGATATAATCGTGGGCGCTCGATTGGATGACTCATTTCTGTTTACGAACAGGAGCTTTTGCGACCATCTTGTGTGAACTAATGAAGTGAAAGCGATGTTTCTAGATCCGGATTACACCACCCGTGTATACAACTGGTGGACCCTTGTTTTGTTGGGTTTGAATTAAATATGGACAGAAATTCGAGTAGGCTGCGTTAGCTATCTCTCGTAACACGCACGCTGGTAGAGAAGTCGATTCTCCGGTGTGTCCACATCAGCGCTTCCCAGTTAGATTCCCCTTTATACTCCACGTTCGCGGGGTGATTGTTGTACCTTATTTCGCCTTACATGGATATTAATACCACAGCTTCCAACCCTTGCCTACTGAACTTAAATTACAGATTCAATAAACCCAGGGCAAAGACGTACTATGATGAAAACCACCGTCCTACTCCAACGCAAAGGCCTCAATCCGGGTTGCCCAACGCCCCGAGACAACAAAGCTACGGAGTTACGGTTGACCAGCCCGCTGTTCCTGGACAAGGACAATATATCCAGCGGTAGGTGATGGTGTGCTCTACGCGTATGATTTACTTTTTTTTACATATTTATTTTTGTCACTTCTTCGTCGATTGTTCGAGTTACTCTTTTCGCGACTGAATTTTCCGGTTTGTGCGGGGGCGTTGACTTATGACCGGAAAGCCTTTGGTTTGATCGCATTGACTAGCACCAAAATTGCTTCTCTCTAGGGGTAAGGACAGTTATGTCCCAGATCACTTATTGGTTTCATCCATCGATGCAGCAGAACAGCAACCGAGGTCACGCCAGATGTACTAAACACCCAGACAAGCCAAAAACTGTGTACAACCGTACCGAATGTAAGTAACATTCACGGACAGAATTCTAGAAATTCATCACCAACGCCATCGGCAAATGCATTGAGCGGGTACCGAAATATGCTTGGCTGTTGGACCCTTGTTTATTGGCTAATCACGGCTCACCTTCAGACCGGACTGGGCACTGACTCGTTCCTTCAACCTGTCACATGAGTGTTAAGTTTGTTGGCCGTAGCAGCACCTGGCGGCAGATCGGTTTGGTTGTGGAATTTAGTCTAACGCAGTCTGGCAGCATCTCAACTCCCGCACCTCCTGCGGATTGAGTCAACTGTTGAAAACACCACAGCCGTATTTACTTTTTCCAGTGTTCGATACTAATGTATTCCGAACAGTAGATTGGAAGTTCATGTTGGAAGCCACGCTGAGCACCTACCGCATTCACTGTCAGACAGTACGATAGTTGGTCCACTTTTCCCAGCCACATGCTTCCTATGAATGGCTAGGTCTGGTGACTTGTACTAACTTGTACTATTTTCCTATCTATCTACCCATCCATCATTCCTTTCCTCATCATTACAGTATTCTTGGTGACGCTCGAGAAGACGAAATGGAGGTAAATTTACAGAAAACCGGTCAAATAGTTGGGCAGTTGCACGTAATGGCGACTGAGATGAATCAGGAAATCCGCGGACACAATGAAATCTTGGAACGTATCGACAAAAAGGTAAGTGTGGCCTTCATGTTCCTTTCTTCCCCTGCATGTCTTGTCCCGTTGTTGATTTCCCACTGGTCCGCTTGTGACCAACAGCTTATGGTCCATTTGTGGCACTACTTCCATCTGAGAGACACCCGTTGCCAGAGGCACCCGTTCAACTTTTATGTCTCCTTCATAAATCTGGGAAACGAGGTCAGATACAGAACTCGTCCTAATCGGCAGCGTGACAGTTTTATTCTCACTACCCTCATTCAGTTTTCGACTCGTATGTGTGAATTGTTTGTGTTTTATCCTCTGTGGCTGGAAACGGTTTTCCAAATCATCCTCATCATTGACTGCAACACCATAGGGGAATACTGGTGCTTCACTGCCTTACAGCCATGTCTAGGGGCGAGATGGCTCAGTGGATAGAACGCGAATTTATTGACTGGGAGGTCCGTGGTTCGAACCCGACCTCTGCCTCTCTACTTCCCCTGTCTAAGCTTGGGCAACCTGGCAGTATCCCAGCCCTCGCGCTTCCTTCCGGTGGCATCGCAGTAAGGCACCGAAAGGGTGCTACAGCTGAACGATTTTTTTACCACCATGTCAGTTCATTTGAAACTGACAGCGTGAACGCTACTGGCCTCGGTTATTCACCTTATCGTTCAGTGTCTCCAGCTAAGGGAGGGTCACTTGGACGGCATCCTGAAAGGTTAACAACACCAACAGCACCCAAGCTTTTCTTAATATCCTTAACGAGTAATTGTCCCAATTTCATTGTGCTCCATCACGAAAGGAATTCGACACTTATACACGCGTATTACACTCGGAACAGTACAGTTTTTAATATAAGCTTCCGGTTGAATGACAGCTGACTTACTCCAAAGCTTGTCTCAGACAACGATTAAGTTGGCTGTTGATCAGATGGCATTGATCCGTTCGACGGCTTGGCATTTAGCTTGCAACCGCATTGCCCACAACAAACTTCATTAATTTTGACTAACCTTCCTCGTTTAGTAATGTGGTAGTTTACGACATCTGCTATGGCCTCACTGATGTCTGCTCATGTAAAGATTGAGTTCTGATCCCAGTGGTAATCACCGCAAATCGATCATAGACCCAACCTTTCCACATCCGCTTGAACCTTTTCGATCCGTGTTCTCCGCACAACACCCAGACAGCATCACCCAATCGGAGTCGGGTGATGGTGCCCAGCGCTTGATTAGTTACTTCATTATCTAAGCGACGGCACACTATGGAGTAATTCGGATTTAGCCAACGGTGATACAATGGTGGATGGCTTTTCAGCATGTCCGAATTATATTGAATTGCTTACTATGATTTATCCATCTACGAAGTCACGTATTACATCCTGTGCATAACAGTTACGGTGTTACAAGGTTCCACCGTTGAACGACAAATTGTCGTATCGTGTGTGGCCGCCTATTGGTTACGCCTGAACTGGGCCTGCCGATAAGGTGTAGACAGAAAACCCGTGACACGGCTGTATTGTCAGGACAAACGTACAGGGCTTCTGTGTAAATATATAGGATGGCCAAATGGCCAAATATGGTCATTCGCTTGTTCCTTCTGTCCAGCCAATGGCGATGTTCCCGTCGTGAACAATTTCACACCCACTCCGCTGGTCGCATGCTGCTAAGCCATGTTTGGCAAGCTCCACCCACACACCTGCTATCCGGAACTTGTGGTGCCCATAGTAACCTCAGGGACGCGTTGTTCTCTGCCCATGTACTTTTCATGTCTGGACGCCTCCTGACACAAATCTATCGTAGATTAGTGTTTAATCGCAGAATTGAGGCCTATAAGGTGTGTGTGTGTGTGTGTGTGGGGGGGGGGTCCGGTGTCATGCATTGACATGTAACCAAGTGCATCAGCATTGTCAATATGTTGAATTCTCCTTTGGCTCATGCGTGGTCTACTTCCTAGCCCTCAAGCATCATTTGGTTCTCCCATGGTCTAGTTCTGTTTTCCTATTCCCTCGCACCTATGATGAGATTCGCAGGTGTTACATATTGGGAAAGCTGGTTGAAACTAGATTTGAGAGATGATACACTTCTCAGTACCAGAGCCCGTCCTGTTTCCTTGGTAACCTACGAGTCTACTTCCTGGAGGTGTTGGATTCAGTCATAGTCTCCAGTTTTCCGGTTGATAAAACCGCCACAGGGTTGTATAAAAATGACAAGAAACAGCTGGTTATCCCAGCGGCACCGTGTTTGTGATTCACCTTGATTGCGCATGACATTTGTGTACACAGTACCCGATGGATGTACCCGAGTTCCCGTACTTTGTTATTTCAGGCGGACGCCAACAAAATACGCATCGAAGCAGCTCAGGGTAGAGCGGAACATATTCTTGGGTAAGTTGTCATACCCTGGTACTTTAGTTTTCAGTTCTATATGCAGTTTGATGGTACTCGCTCAATCGCAAGTTGCTTACCAATACGATTCAGCGGTCCAGCTGATACATTCGTATCGTAGCCTATTATAGTTTAGTCGAAATCCAAGTGACATTCAAACGTTTTACTGTGTTACTGACAACTGCTGTGCGTTTTGATGTCGGAATGTTTCTGCCAGCAGTGGGCAACAACGAGGACTACTCCTTTGTTTGCCCTCCACTCTCCACTTTTGTTATGTGTTAACTTGTCATGAATACTTCGTTTCTCAAAAAGTTTTGAAAACAGTTGGTGGATTTCAGTGCCTTTAGGAGATCTTTTTCAACGAAAGTAGGTAGGCTGTAACGTACCCGTACGTCGTGTGTGAATTAGCAGTGCAATTCTCGCTCTGCCTACCGATGTGCGTCGAATTCGGACAAATTGCATGACGTCTGTCCATAAACGATGTGGCCTACATGAATCTGACTAAAGTTATGAGGTTTTGATACCATATATACTTGCAGTCCAGTGGAAATTTTCGCGTTGTCCGGACTTTTCTACTACTGTTTGGTTTGTCATAGAACTAAAAATCCATCTGAATTTGCAACGAACATACTGATCCTGACGTGATTATGTGAACTTGGATTCACGTTTGGCGGTCTTTCATTTAGCATGAACCCTCATGCATTTTTCAACATTATTTTCTTGTTTCTACTCATGTGTACTCCGTGGGTGTTTGTCTACCTCGTGTTAAAACGAGTTAATCTTCACACAGGTTACCTCTAGTGTGTATAAGAATCCGACTGGTAGATTCTTTTCTCAGCCAGATTTCGGATAGATACGTTTTGGAAGTGTACTGTCTACTGCTTTGTGGATCAGGAACGTGGCCTGTGCGCGCAGTTATGCAAATACCCTCCGTATCTGACCGTTATTGTTTCGGAGGCATTATCTAGGTCTGGAGACTCGGATCAGTAACATTGAAGCAGTTATCGGAGGAAGAATGCTCCTGGGATAGATAAACTAGACACACTCCGTGGGGTCTCGATCTAAGTCTGCCACCTTGTCGTGGTCGTGGGACTTGGGTGCTCCAATGATCCCGCGGGCTGCACTGGCTGGAACTTCGTCCCACAAGGCGCAACCGTGCCAGGAAAGCCAAAGGGGAGCAGTCATGCCAAGAGCAGTGAGACCGTGCTATGAGTAATCGTACTGCGAGGCGGTCTGCGGATGGGAGTGTGAAGGCATTAAGGTGTTTCCCCAAGCGACCAGCATGTCCATATTCATGGAAGCAGCGATGCTGCCTTCCGCGCATGAATGAAGGGTTAGAAAAAGTAGGCTCTAAAAACCGCACACTCCTATCGCCCCATGGTTGACCGTGACCGCCAAACCAAAGAGTCCGGTGCTGCTCAAAAGGCACCTGTTGTGCACAGCCGCATTAGGAGTCAGACAGTAATGCCTTATGCCCTGCGCCTTTGGGTTAAGCAAGCCCCTTGCCGCCGAGGTTGTTGGACTATTAAGTCATTGACTCCGAGCAGGGTTCCCAAAAAAGAAAACCGTACTATCTGCTGCCTCGCGGTTCAGTCTTTTGAGTCAGAGGCTAGCGGCAGGGTCCCTGAACAAATCCCAGCATCCCCCCACAGCCTTGCAGGTCAGGTTTTTGAGTCAAAGGCTCAAGATGGGGTTCTCAACCAAACCCCCTTCTTCGGCCTGGGTGGCTGGGAAGTATCATTTGCCCGCACAGTTCTTTGTACACTGATGTCCCTCTCCAGCCCCTTCCCAAATCACAAGCAAACGTTGCTGGGTCATTTGATTGTCAGTTATCTGACCTATGCGCCTTATGCAGCACGCTGACTGTCAACAATAAACAAGATAACACCTCTCTAAATCCACGAAATCCTTTCTACATATGAGCTTTCAACATCCGCACTCTATGTTGAAAAACAGGAAAATTGGGAAACAGGCAATGCCTGTTACACTCCCTGCAAATCGGTGTATGCTGTGCTTCTGAATCGAGACAACTCTAATCCCATCGCTTCGAACACCACTGCTTTG
>SJOL01009900.1:100744-114789 GCA_004794785.1 Opisthorchis felineus
GGGGGGGGGGGTAGGCGAAAACAGGCTGCTGCTGACGCGTCCCTTCTTCCTCTTTCACACTTTCTTCCCATCTCCCCATCCTATTAATAACTCTCTCCTTGTGGGCCCAGCAGTTAGGACTGATGACTCCGTTCGTTCTGCAACGGTTTTGCAAGCAACATCTGCGCGTCATCCTTCGCCGATATCCTCAGGCATCTCGAAATCAATCTTCAATCCTCGACGCCCTCGCTGCCTTTAGCTTCTGCACTATGAAGCAGGCAGGATAACGAGCTGCTTTTGTTCTCACACTGCACTCCGATTGGCGTTGATGTGTACTGTGTATCAACAGCAATAATTCAAGATGCAAGCACAATGGTTGAGTTAACCGCGCCATCACTCTCCACTCGCTTCCGGCTGTGCATCTCTGGCGATCCATAGGCTGCTGCGGCAAGATGTGCAGGGGTTGGTGTCGTCCTAAGTCACCGGGTGGAAGGATCCTTGCCTGACAGAGGGGTATGAAAGAGATTGCGAAACGTTTGGGTGCTGTCGGTGCTACTCGCTTACCAGGATGTGGATACCCATTGCGCCTGGTTAATGACGCTGCAAGGTATGACTACTGATCGATGTCAGTGGCGCTCGTGTTGTCAGTTTCTATCCAGATCGCCTGAATGAGTGACTGGAGGTTTAGGCATCTCGGAATGATTGCAGTAAGGTAGCCCTAAGTCCCTTCCTTGCCCACCTTTATTCTTTTCTTCACAATAAGGCAGCGAAGCATCAATGTTGAACACTTATGTCGTGTGTTCATGATGATGATGATGACGATTGTGAAACGCTCTCCAAGCACTTTGTTGTCATTCAACCAAATTCTCGTTCTTATTCAATCCAGATTTTCCGTGCTAACTTGGAGCTGTACTCAGGAACCGAGACAGAATGATGACAGTGTACGATCAGGTCGCCGCCGTTGCATTGTTAAGCTTCGACTATAAAATCCGAAAACTCTACTAGAAGGATATAGCTATCCCACAAGAGAAACTGTCGTCGAAGAGAGGCTACTTTTCCGTCCCCTCTCGAGACGGAGGTTTTCTCATACAAGTTCGACTTGATTCACTCTCAGCAAGCAGGAGGTCGCTGACTGGACTCCCATCCCTTGTGTTCGCCTTTTACATCATGTGTTCATGCTTCATAAACTATTCGTGTTCAAAAAAATATCAAACTCCCGGTGTGTGCCGCAACGCGCGTTGCCGAAGAACGGAACTTTATGGCTGACTCTCACCAAGTGGAACGTTCTGGTGGCCTTTTGACCATATTTTGAATGCTTTGCTGAGCGTAGAAAGACTCCTTTGCTGCCAACACTTTCCAAAACTTGGATTTACCCTTCAGCTTGAAACGCCTTTGTCATTCGTGATCTATGATGTTGCACCATTTTAGGCCAGGCCTGTGCAGTTGACGTGGTGGTTTCAAAGCCCTGCTCGTTGTTGAGTCATCAAATCACTCTCACGTGTTGTTTGTCTGTTCCCTATACAGTACAGTGGTTAAGCCTTCAGTCGGTTGTCGTGGCACGTCAAACGTATCAGAGCCTCATGCACATGAGAGTGCAACCCTGGGCCTAGCGTGGCGAGACCACAGATAGGGCTGTTGTTACATTGCACATAAAGTGCAATCGCTTAACTTTGCACCCTGCTACTGCGTATGGAATTTCATTGATTAACCAAGAGTAGGTTGAGATGTCTTGCAGTGCCGACACACACTTTGATCGCACATACTAGACTGGATAGTGCGTGGGCGATTTCAGGTTACAAGCGAGTGTAATGAGACCAAGTATCAAAACAGTTTAATCGATAATCCGTATTCCTACTGTTCAGCTGTAACGCCCTTTCGGTGCCTAGCTACCATGCCACCCGAAGGAAGCACGAGGGCTGGGATACTTCCAGGTTGCCCAAACCTAGATAGGGGAAGTCGATAGGCAGAGGTCGGGTTTGAACCACGGACCTTCCGGTTAGTAAATTCGCGCTCTAACCACTGAGGCATCTCGCCTCCTATTCCAACTGTTGGTGGGCTCGTACCCTTGGTCGTTCCGTCCAAAGGTGAAGTCCTCCGTTTGAAGACCAAAATGGCGGATGAAACTTCTATTCCCTGTTATTTTGTGTTGATTTCATGACGGCTACACTTGTCTTCAGCGTTGACTTGGGCAACGAGTGAGCAATAGTCAAACGTTCCGGTCCTGTTTATCAGCGGGCGTGTACATACAGTGCGGATTTTGGAGTTTCTTCACGTCTGTTCTTGTTTTGGTTGGAAAACAACATAGCCTTTATTCCTAGCTCTCGTTCAAGTACTTAGGGGCTTTAACACGGAATTCCTCTCACCTTGCCTTCTGACGCTTTTGAATACGATTACCTTGTGAAAATCGGCCCGCCAGATTTTGTAACTTTTCGGTGGAGTTGTTTTCCATGGGAGAAGCCCTGTTTATCCTCCACTACCGTTCGTCCCCACCTGTTTCATTTCTCTCTCCCACAACCGTACACCGATTGGGGCTCAAGATAGCTCAGTTCTTAATGTATGGGCTACTAATCGGTAGGTCCCGTCGTTCGAACCCAACCCTAGCTTTTCAGTTATCCCTGAGTGATATGACCGTGTCTCTACGCCCTCTTCAAGTTGCACGGCAGGTACGCATCGAGAGGTTGTCAAACCGACTGACCTATTATTATTTGTATTGTGTACCACTGGCTACCGTAATTCAACAAATACTTGCTCTTAGTTTCTACTGTCGTCTAATATTCCCTTTCAGAAAACCTGCATCCAGCGAGCCAACCGGTCCGTCTCAGGCGTCAATCGGTATGGCCGCCGCGAAATACATGATGAAGTGACCATGCTGCCTACCCTATGCTCACCACCTCTATCCAGGTCGCCTTTGCTGTGTTGCCTAGGAATTATCTTCATCCTCCTGCAAGTGATTCATTCGCCCATTTTGTTAAATCATCCGGTCTTGGTTCAGTCGATCCCTTTGGCTAAACGTCGCCGATACCTGTCGTGCGCGCGCAATATCAATTCCCTCCTCCCCCACATGCAGATTGTTGCAGCATTTGCCATCTTTCTACTCTCACTCTCCCCCCTTTTTGTGATACCTCAACTTGATCAACTCGATTTGGTCATATCCTATCCTCGTTCATCCTGTTTTGTGCTCTAAACCGAACAAATCCGGGTGCCTTCCAGAGTTTCCTTTTTTTGGTTGCCGTTATTTGATAATTCTTTTTCTCGCCTTTTGCTCACTGTTTAACACACAAAGCCCTCTCATATCAATTTCGCCCGCTAGTAATATGACTAATACAGAAGTTTAACAGCTGGGTTGTTGTTTTCTCGTTTTCGTTTGATCATGCCAATGGAGATTGTCATTGTTTTCGTTTGTCCGGCAGTCAACCAGCCTTCTAAGGTGGAATGTTTACCGGAATAAATGTGGAAATCTTTCGGGTCTACGAAAGCTACAATGTTTGTTAGAGCCCTTCTTTGTCTGGTTTTGACCGTTGCAGGATAGGGTTACCTGATGGGGTTTTGCACTGCATCGTCCTCTGGGTATTCAAACCATGTTGACTCGGCATCTTTCAGTCCTAATCTAGAACGACCCGGTGAATCCATTATGCCAAACCTTGAGTACCGGACACCATTGCCAAGGATACGCATTGGGATCCTAGGAACTAGATTGTTCGTACTAAGACAAGTGGAGGAATGTCCCAACAGTAGTGACGTGAATACGAATGAGTGAATTCCGTCAGCTTCAAGTGTGCATCAAATGCGGCTGCACAGAATTCTTATGGTAAGGATCTTGTGGTGACCTTTTATCCATCACGTAGATGGAATAATGATGTCTACAGACCGACTGACCTCAACATGCATTATCTGCACCCCCGTCCCAAAGTAGCAAGCTTTCAATGGGAGTTTACACCGTTTCTTCTTATACTAGGCATGTCCGTAAACCAAGTGACCTATCCATCTGTGTTAATATGGGCCCCTCTAGTTGGAATGAGTTGGTGGCACAATCAGTTATCCTTTGGGGAGACTAGCTGAAAAAATCATCGAAAAGTGGTCTCTTGAGAGAGGTCATCTATCCTGAAGTTCGCATCTGTATACGGTAACGTGCATAGTCAAAATCTCTTGTTCACTTGTGTTCTGTGTATGTGCAATTGGGGCGAGATGGCTCAAGTGGTTAGAGCGCGAATTTACTGACCGGAAGGTCTGTGGTTCCAACCCGACCTCTGCTTCTCGACTTCCCCTGTCTAGGCTTGGGCAACCTGAAAGTATCCCAGCCCTCGTGCTTCCTTTGGGTGGCATGGTAGCTAGGCATCGAAAAGGTGTGAACGATGTGCAATTGCGCCGACTGCGTGGTTTATTGGATCTAGCGTAATCTTTAGTTGCCGGTTTTGGTTCAGTAGGCGGTCAGCTTTTATATTCCCCTCTTCAGATGTCTTGGCTGACTGGCCTAGCCAGTAAGGCAGAGAATTTGCTCAACACCATCGACAGTACCGCTGCGGATGCACTAAAGTCCTCACCGCTGCGACATACTCCTGGTCCCCGCAATGATGAAGATGGCTTGTATACCATCCCCTCGGAAAGTCGATCGCAAACCTCCGATTATCCCATTATCATTCCCACCTTTGATGCTGATTCCGACAGACGCCAAGAACATGTTTTCCCCCCGGAATCTCAGAAGCGACTTCCTACTTCTACGGCCTTTCCGAGGACAAGTACCCCTACGTAAGTTTTCATGGTTTGGCAGTCATTATGGCATCTTTCGAAGAATACGTATACTGAATTGAGAAAGCGGTTTGCTTCTCGTCATTTCCCGAATAATTGGAACATGCTTTCTCCTCGCGACAGAGGCCACATTTCTCACGTGTTTAGTGACTAGGGTTCGCATTGTGCGTCTCGCTGTCCTGGATAGACTTCCCATGGTTTTGTCATTTTAGAATACTCATCTGAGTTTGCATTTTCAATACTGCATTCGGTCTTATTTTGGTGGTTCCATGATATATCCATGTTCTTCCTGTGGCATTGGACCGTGCTGTGTTATCTTAAAGTGCTTCTGGGGTTATTAATTTCAGTAAGGGGTTTTGTCAGTAGCCAGGGAACCCCACTGCTTGATGTCGTTAGGCTTATTTTTAGGCGTTATTCACTAATCACAGTTTTTGTTGATCTCAGGATCACGTGTTCGTCGATCACTCTTGCTTAGCCGATAAATTTGATTCAGAGGGTGTGGTTCTTCATCTAAACAACCAACTGTCAATTTTTGTTAGACATATTCCACTAGCCATGGGTTCAGAATTTCAACCGGTCGTGGTCTGATTTCCAAAACTGTCGGTTGCACAAGGCCCTTCACCCTTGGTGGGACTCATCAGATAGCACCGACCCATTGGCTTACCTCTACGGATCTCTGATTTCTGGCTAAGCGGCGAACAATGTGTTCGCGAGGATGCCAGTTAAGATAATGCCTCGCCTCATTGCTGTTCAGCACAGCCGCTCAGCGCATTTGCACACGCGACTTACATAACAGAATGTACCGACCGATTATATAGGCCTGTAGAAATACATCTGAGTCACATAAATTTAATCTTCACATCTCATCCGTTCTCCAATACCTTTTTGATTCGCGTCAGCTATATTTTTCGGATGTTTCGATGTTGTGAACTTGAATGGCTTTGAGGTTCTGATTGAATAAGTCTGAGAGAGCGACTCCGTTATTCTGCTTCCTTGATGGTGCAAATCTTTGCCTAGATTTCTTTGGGGGTCTTCACCTTCTGTTTAATTTCTTGGACTCAGGACTCCTAAGAAACCGTCAGATCACGATGAACGGATTCTTTCGGACCCTTTCACGTTTTTGAATGATTCAACTACGACACTTCTCTCGGTCCCTACCACTACGGAGCTTCACACAACCTCTAGTCCATCTTCTGTGGACGCTGATGTACGCACAGCCAGTAGCGGGTACCAAACAATGCCCATGGACAAGATCCCCGAAGCCGACAGCCAACCACTGATTGTCACTCAGACTGGTGGTGGCACAACGAATTCACATGAATCCCATCTCGCTCCAAGTCACACAAAGATCACCCAGTCGCGTCAGTCCACGAGCGATTTGGTTTTGGAGAACAAGATTCTTCGTAGCGAGGTCTCTTCCTTGAGTCAAGAAGTTTCCGGCTTGCTCAGGCGAAACCACAAAGCCACGGAGGAGAATAAAGAATTACGAGGACAGGTAAAGTTTGATTCCCTGTTCTAAGGAACAGGGGACCAATTCCATTTATGTATACGTGAAAATCACTATCCCCCTGTAGGGGAAGAGGCCGTTGACTTCGTTGTTAACCCCCCGGTCATCTTTGAACATTTGTGAGTTGTTTTTACCAAGTACTAAATGATTAGACTAAAACCCACCCGCCCGGGCTGCTATCTGCTCGCGACTGGTTCACCACAAGTGACTTATTTAGGGCCCCCTCCCGCCACCAGGAGGCCGTTTCCTCATCCAAAACCTGAAGACGCGCAGGTACCACAGCCATATCCCATCCGCAGTAATCTGGGTGTAATTAGCGCACTCCAAGTACGGCCTCAAGCTGATTTATACACTCCTGGTTCTAAAAATTATCGCTGAAACTGACCATACCCTTCACACTAAACTCAACGCGAATACATTTACACTGGTTGCCATGATGTGCTCCGCTGCTGACTGCAAGCGCAATCAAGACCTATCGGACGGGAACTTCCTGCGGTGCAAATTGACACGTGTAAGAATGCAGAAGCGGGAAGCCAATCAGTGACACAGTCGTCCACTGGGTTGAACTTGTCCAAGCATGGACAGCTAGCACACACATGCTGATCAAGCGCACAGTGAATTATTTTTGGAACAATACACACCAGATTTAACCGGTACATGCTGGGGAAATAATGCAGGACAAACACTATGGTTGCTGCACTGTAGCGCCTCGCTCCTCTAAACTAAATTGAACAGCACGTCATGTTTGTTTCGCACGCCTCATGTGTGTGTTACAGAAGCTCCAGTGCGCGTTGAACATCTCTGATCCTCTTGTCTAGACGTGACACGCTACTCTTAAGGTTGCTGAAAACTCTTCGATAGTCCATAACCGGTTTCGCCCTTCTTGGAACTCATCGGGTAACGAGAGATTCAGCTGGATTCAATTGAGTCTGTTGTCAAAACCAAATTCCTGTGCAAATGAGAGTATTTGTCGAGATCTCCGATCATTATTAGAGTTTCTGTTTTGACAGTAGTTTCTTTATTGGGGTCAATTTAATAGTGGAATATCCTACGTTTGCACTTCTAGACGACGTGGTCGAATATGTTTGGCGTTTGTGGTTCAGAACATTGGAAATCCATTCAGCCGCACAGCCAAGAATTCAACTTGATCCTCCGTCACAAAAGTCCTGAACGTACACGGCACTATCGCTCTCCACCATAATCTACCGCAGGCGTGCACCATGATGGCAGTTGAAACCTAACACCATCAGAGTATTTTGATCCCCGCCGTCTGACGATGGTTTCAAAGCATCAGGGATAGTTATGACACACTTACCAATAGATGCTTTAGATGGGGATAAGTCAGAATAAATATATACAATCAGGTGTCTTCTTGTGAAGAGGCCACTCTCCCCTGAAGTGGCCAAGTTTGGTGAGTACATTCAAATAGTCAACTACAACCGTATCTGCAGTTTGAAGAGACTACTGAAAACACGGAACTCATTCATCTACACAACGTAGTGTACCACGTGCTGAAGTTGTTTTATACGTGATAAACTCCGGTCATAATTGCGGATAGAAGCTAATATTTAGTTTACCGCGAACTGGTGGTGTCCGTTTTATTCTCCTCTCCTTCACCTATTAGGCTTCATAACAGCCTGCGAGTCCATTGGGGCGGGATGGCTCAGTGGTTAGGGCGCGAATTTATTGACCGGAAGGTCCGTGGTTCGAACCCGACCTCCGTCTCTCGACTTTCCCTGTCTAGGTTTGAGCAACCTGGTAGTATCCCAGCCCTCGTGCTTCCTTCTGGTGGCTTGGCAGCTAGGCACCGAAAGGGTGTTACAGCTGAACGATTTTTTACGAGTCAATTCGCTGGATTCGAAGATGTTGCCGTCTATATTTTTATCTTTCTAACTATTGTTTAGTCTGTGTTGTATCTAACAGTCATTCGTATTGTTTATGTCGCCAGACCGAACGCTTGGAAAACAAGCTGCGTGATTCGGATTCTCGCCTGCGTGAACTGCATGTTCGAGTGAAGGAGCTGGAAATTTCCACCCCCGACAAGAACATGGAATCCCTGAACTCAAGGCTTGTGATGATGGAATCCGAACTGAACGATGCCCGGCGGCAACTTGAAGTGAAGCAGGAAGCTTTGGTAAGTTAGTGTCCTCACTAATGCCGTTCACCGTCTCCTATGTTATACAACTAGTCTTGTTTCGTCTTTGCCAAGGAATGGCCTGTTGGGGTGGGGTACACTGTTCTAAACTGTTGGAATGGTTCATGAGTGACCTCACAAAGGTGCATTCGACTGGTAGAACAAACTTCAAGCTCGCATCCAGTTCTTCTGATATTACGCATGAAAATTTTATGGGGCACATGCAACAAATGCGAACTATGGTTGGTCCTTTGCAGATACCTTGAGACGTCATTCCCTACCTGAATCTGCCACTTGACGTGGTGGTTGGGCTTTTTGGAGCTCATTTCACTGCACCACCATACGCGATCAGTTAAAAAACGACTGAGCGTTGAGCTGCTTATCGGAGAAAATATCGGTCCCCGGCAGTTCCTCTGTGGCAGCCACGTCAACATTGTTTCTCAAATTTACTTTCATAGGACTTTGACCGTTAAAGCAGTGCCTCAGTACTCTCCTGGTTGCAGTCGTGTGTTGCACAACACCACTTGTTCACCTTGTCCCCCACTGTTATCCTAGCTTGCGGATATTCATGTTGTATGCTCCAACGCTCTACTCTTTGAACTGTCATGTCTTCATTGACCATGAGCATGTCGTAAACGAGGGCGATGAAATCTATTCCATATCATTCTTTTATCAACGTGGCTTGTTGACCCTTTAAGCTGAAGGGCTTGAACTCTCGGGTCCTGCACAATCTTGGGATGGTCGTGTAGAGAGCACCTACTGCCCTCACCCTTTTGTTGTAGTATGCACAAATATCCAGGTAACACAAGAAGCGACCCGGTAGTGTTTTCGGTTCCGCTGTTCTGTTTTTGCGTGTGCCGAGCACACCACTACACTTGTCATTCGTACGCTAATTCTACTCACATCCTCATATAGTATCGTGCTTTTCCTTGGGTCAAGATATATATATATATATAATATTGCGTGAAGCAGTTTCACCGTTGTACCGTCCTAGGGAACGGCCTGTGATAACCACCAAACCAGCCTAAATGTGATTGGCTGATTTGCTGAAGCCTGACTACAGTCTGTTCATCACAGGCCCTGCCTCTGCATAATCAGCCCTGTCTTATGTTCGTCCTGCAGAGACCAGCGAGCTTCCCTGTGCATGATGTTTAACAAACACAATACAACTGTCTTGTTGAGTGCACTTGAAAGATATACAGACCAAACGATGGATCGGATACCCGAGGAGAACGTTTTCGAATTGGTCCTCGGTTGAAAATTACATGCCACTGGAATGTAAAAAAAAATCGTTCCGCTGTAGCACCTTTTCAATGCCTAACTGCCATGCCACCAGAAGGAAGCACGTGGGCTGGGATACTGTCAGGTTGCCCAAGCCTAGACAGGGGAAGTCGAGAGACAGAGACAGAACCACGGACCTTGCGGTCAGTAAATTCGTGCTCTAACCACTAAGCCATCTCGCCACTGGAATTTGCAACTCGTTGGACTCATTCAAACTGCTCATCGAGGACGGTGTTTCACGCACTGTGTTGCAGTACGATACAAGTGACTGCTTTGCGACTGATGGCAGATGAATTAATGTCTCCACCGATATTGGCGTCCGTACTCAGAAATCGTCACTGCTTGTTTTTTTGTGTAGTGAGAATTTTGTTGAACAAATGTCTCCTAGCGGAATATCTAAATATCGATTTTTGGTCGTTGAGTTGGGCGACATTAGTGATTATAAAGGTACCGAATGCCCTACAACTGGTTTAAGGCAGGGGCACTATCCGAATCATTTGTTTGTTGCAGACTGTGATTGGTGGGCCAAGGCAATCTCACGGCCTTCACATTTTTTTGGCGACACAAAGAGGGACCAAGTTCACCCTTAAGTTACACGCAACAGGAGCAAAGCAGCCCATTTGATTAAAAAGACTGCCCAGCAAACCACCCATCGGGTCAGCTACCATCCTGAAGGCTTATTAGTCAAACCGTCTTTGAAGATGGGATACAGCAGCACAGTTTTGTACTTTATTGCAGATTTATTTCACCCTCTCATCAGGTGCGTACCTCAGATGACAGTAACAAATGAACTGTTAAAAAAACCTAAAATCACCACATCAAAGGCTTGCTTTGCAGTTTATCACGCTAGTGCCAACGGAGCGACGAGCTGTCTCTGTTCACACAGATCTGACTTCCATTTAGGAACAGCAGTGACCTCTGCAAATTTCAGAACTCTACTGTTTACTTATGCTGAGCACGGTATCAGATGTAGTCGCTGGACCGGTGCGATGCTTGTTCCCAACCAGATGACGAGCAACTGACGAGACCGGCACTGTGGGTTGTGATCCTGATTGCCTTTGATGCACGGTCGGTGTATCTGATCAGTCCAACTATTGTCGTACCCTCAACAATGTGTGCTTCCCCACCCTCAGGCGTAGTTGCCGCTTCATTCTCCCCAGATAGGTGGCCGTGCACCCACACCTGAATCGGTAGATGATGTTGGATGTGGCGGACGATAATGGAAATTTGACTTGCGGCACCTGAACACGATTCATCTTTTGTGCAGAGACTGGCCTGGTCCTCTGAACCGTTGCTGTCAGGCGACAATGTGTCACTTCACTGAGGTCATCCCCTTCGAACGGTAGGTTAGTGATAATGTGAGGTCTTGGGACATTGCTACCGTCCTCCACTGTGTTTCTCAGTGAACACTTCGAGATGGTCGTAAGACTCGAGAGTGTCTCATGTTATTCAATTTCACTTGAAGTGTGTCATTATGGAGCACATTTGTCGGGCTCGATGGTGCAACGTTTTGGTCAGGCCACGCCACACTTATACTGCATCGGTACGGAGATGGTGAAGCACAGACAGTAGTCGTAGTACGTTTGCTTTTTGATTCCGTTACTCAGACCGTATGTATATACTAGTTAACCATCCCCCAACAATGACAGTGTAATGACGATAATTCCTTAACTGAATTCTCGGTCTGAACCTTCCAAGCTAGCGTTCTCGTCAAAAAGAACCACCAAAGGTGCACAACGTGTATTAACGCATTCAGCGGATACTGGATCATGATTGGCCGTTGGGTCCACCACTTTCGGCCAATCAGAGCTCGCCTTGATGCCGAACCGGCAAGTGGCCCGAACTTCTGGCCAATCGCGTGCGGAATACGCTTTTCGGCCATAGCAGCACCTAACTGCGTGCGGTTTCGGTGCGGAATTCTGCCTAACAGACATAATCAATGTTTCCCTGCGGTTTCGTCTGACCACTTGTGGATGATAACTTCCGAATTGCTATGGAACTACGTGACCTTTTTGGACAGTAATAAAGAAGTATCCCATAGTTAAGGGTCAATTTCCCTCAAATACAGCTTCCAAGAGGGTCCTAGTTATTGGATGTTATCCTGTAGTGTATTTTCGACTCGTGAACGTCACCGATTTGAGTAAGATCGGCGCGTTTTATTCGGTAGGTTATTTGGATGATTGCTGTATTCGTTTTCACACAGCAACTATCACCCCATTTCATACACTATTGGCGGATAATTTCGTTGTGCGTTTTATAGGTATACCATCGAGCTGGTCACTCGCCGGATCATCAATCGATCGAAAACCCATGGGTACATCCCAATAAGACTTGGATAAAACACAGTCATTCCTGTTCTGAGAACGTTTTCGTTGTGGTATTGTGTTTACACGAACCCTCGGTTCTTTTCGCTAAAGTAGCATCCACATCCCATTACAGAGATCAGCAGAGTCGCAGTTCCCCATCAAGCTGATGGACCATGCTGGTTCACTTAGAGTTTGTGAAGTGGCAAGTCACTGATTTCAACCAATTCGAAAAGTTCTTTCGGCAGATGATTCTCCCACATATGGTGCTGAAAAGAGTAGTGTAATATTCCCGTTTCATAAGGCACCTTAATTGATTGATTTTTCATTGCAATGCTAGCGAAATTCCCAGGTAGCCTTGAAGGGTGCCCTTCGCGTATGCATATAGCATGACAAACAACGAACAGGAGCGGTTGACAGTCACACATCTGTGACCTCGATCTGATTTTGCTTGCTAGATAAAGCCAAATGGACCGTCTTCTACTCATCCAACTCAGGTCAGGAAACAGCAAGTAGTGCTTAGTTTGTTTGGTTGTTTCTTCAATCTGTGACAATATAGTGTGTTCACCGATGGCTTCTTCACGAAACTGTTTCTTTGTCGTTGAAAAGATCAAGGTTATGCATGGTAGCAATGCAGGTCAGAGTACTTGAGTGATTGCGAATGCATACGCTGCTAGCCGTATTCAGGTATAACGCATAAATTAAAGCATACATAACTTAAAAATTGCGTACTAATTTACGTAACTTAGACCATACATTATATATATATATATATCAAGAATTGAATGAACTGAAGGCTCCTGTACTCAAAAAAGATGGTTTATGTGATGAAACATCGCCTTTGGAAACTGAAGAAGATCCAGTGGTGACTTTTTCAGCCTAAAGAAAGCATCATCATCATCGACAGCATGACATCAGTGTTCAACACCGATGCTTCGCTGCCGTACCTAAAGAAAGCATTCTTGATCAGCTCGGTAAATATCCCAACCTAATAATAACACCCCGTCCATTTAAAGGTTCTGTGTTTTTTAAACCCATATGTTATCGTATAGGGGCTGAGCAACACAGTTTTCTCCAAGCTTGTTAGAGTCTGCCTTCGCTTTGAGCCAGACTTTCAAGTAAGCGGTCCTCTAAGTTGGGAGCCATTTAGACAGCCCCGTTTAGTGTTCGTATGATGAGAGAGTCGTGTTTATGTTTAATATAAAGCTTTTGATGCATGTCAAGTTACACCTTCATAGAGACAAAAATGGATTGCTCAAAGACTGATTCTACGGGATCTCTAATCCAGGGTAGATGATATGATCAAAGTATTATTTCAAACACACAGGTCTATCACTTCTGGTTTTTGTCCATTACCCAAGTTACATGCAAACTTGGAATCCTATGGAAGAGAATATCGGTGGCGTAGGTTGTTTAGTTGGTTGGTCGTTTCACCTGCACGCTGAACTGGGCAGACTTGGAATATTTATCATCCGCCACACCACACAAGCAGGTTTTTCATCTTCACTGCCTAAGAGCTCCCCAGACAACATGACATGTTAATTCCTTGCACAACCAGTTAATTCAATGTCAGTTCAAGGCCATGTTTCAAACCCCACCTGGTACGGTACTGACGAACCCCGGTATTGGGGGAAATAGCTGTCCGTTGCGCCGCTGAGTAGGGTTGAAATTATCCCAGTATGAACCCATCCTAACCCTGTCTGGGACACTCTTCGACTTCCTTTTCATGAATGATAGTCTAAACACGAAAATGTTATAGACCTGAAGAGATTGTTCCGATGCATCGGCGATTTGTTGTAAGACTCATTTTGTGTTATTCTATCTTCTTACATCATCATCATCATCATCGACAGCATCATCATCGCCATCATCATCATCGCCATCATCATCATCACCATCATCATCATCGCCATCATCATCGCCATCACCATCATCATCATCGCCATCATCATCATCACCATCATCATCATCGACAGCATCATCATCATCGCCATCACCATCATCATCATCGCCATCATCATCATCGCCATCATCATCATCATCATCATCGACAGCATGACATCAGTGTTCAACACCGATGCTTCGCTGCCGTACC
>SJOL01009900.1:115866-126998 GCA_004794785.1 Opisthorchis felineus
CATCGTGTCATCTGAGTTTTGCTGGTTCTTTCCTTTTGACTGGCAGCTTGGCATCGGTTAGGTACCACAACTGAGCCACCTGAATTTTCTCTTTGCTGTGAGGGAGTGGATCATTCTTTCTTGTTTTTGCTTACTCCACCGTGATTTCATAAATGCTATCACGAGACTATGACAAGCCAGCTGTTTTTGATAGGTCACAATGGAAACGAACATGCATGACTTTCAACGCCAAGCGGAATTGGCTGAGAAACGCATTCAGCTGGCACAACAGCAAACCGCCCGAATCACGCAGGAACTTGCTCAGTATAAGGAAAAAGCCACTCGGATTCTGAACATGAAGGAGCAGGTAAGTATGGCTTAGGCTATGTCTATGTTCTTGATTGTTTTGTCTTATCACTGTCTTTTTACCCATTTTAGTTATCGATCGAACAGACATTGCTATCCTCGGTTTTCTAAACTGACTACCTCTTCTGTGTTCTCCTAGTTGATTGCTTCACTAAGGGGTGAAACTGCTGGACGTGGGAGCGAGACACAGATATCGGACACCGCGGAGTCGGAATCGAGCAATATGATACTCACTTTGCGCGCCGAGTGTGATATGCTTCACGAAGAGTCCTCGCGCTGGCGGATCGAGGTGGAACATCGCGAGACGGCTATGCAGGAGTTGGAAATGCAGATGCAAACGGAACGAGAGGCACTAAGGCATAACTTGGAATTAGCGGAACAAAGAGCAGAACGGGAAAAACAGGTAACTGTTTTCTCAAGGGTGCCTGTCTGCCTACCCACCTGTCACCAGTAGCATGGGAAAGGTTGAAAATACTCTATGGTGTCACCCCGAGCTAAGGCCAGCATGACCGGAACTAAAAAGTTATTCGTGAATTATTAGCACAATTTGTTACTTCGTTTCGCTTACTACTGTCGTCAGCGTCAGCGGTTACGTGCCACTGGTCTCTGCCGTAGTTGTGGGTCTGTGAACGTTTTTTCTTACTTTTAGGCCTGTGCTCACATGGCGATTCTTTTTTTCCAGGTAGCTTGTCCACACCTGATGGGATCTTGTAGTGATACGCACAATTTGAAGTACATCCGTGGGGTGGATGCGAACCCTTGGGACGCATTCACAGAGCAGTTTACGCAGCTGGTGAATTCTAGCTAGGTATAAAACTGGGTTCAGATAGCTAACCGATTCCTCTGATTCACGTTGTGACTTCCCATAAGGAGGAAAGCGTTCGTGGTGCTGAGTCTATCGAGATATGATCAAATCTTAGCTAAAACCCCAGAGAATCGTCAACTGCATGCACACCCGGCGGCATGAGACCGGAAGGGCTGATTGAGGGGCTTTGTGTTGGGTTGGTTTAGCTGGCCTTCGAGGCTAGCGAGAGCTTAATTTGCTTCTATCGGTACAATACAGCTTACTGAGAACAGCCCTGAGTTTTACCTCCCAAGTTGTTTCAGCAGTTTTTTCTTCTATTCAAAACATATGCCTATCATGTGTTTTGTTCTCTTGATCCTTCGTCTCAGTGCAGTGCAACAACACCTTCAACTCCTGCTCACCGACTCTTCTGTTTTTTTGTGTGTGTGTTATTTTCAGCTTCGTGAGGATGCAGACTCCGAGCTGGCTGTGCTACGTAAACGACAACGTGACCTAGAGGATGCGTCTAGCAAACAGAGAGCTGAACTTCACGGGCAGCTAGTAGCTAGTGAGGCTGAATTGGCCAGACTGCGTCAGCTGATGACAAGGCGACCAGTGTCCTCATCGGATGGCCAATCCTCACCTACAACGGATAATAACTCCATGGTAGTGACACGAACGGATCCAGCACACATACTTACATTAGAATCTCGCTTGCGCCAACTTACCGACACTTTGCTCTCTCGGCAAGATGCTCTGGATTCGGTGTTGGCTCAAAATCACGCTCTAAAGGTCTGTTGCAGTTGACAATGCGATTGCGTCCTACTACTCGTCACATTCCGTGCCTTTGTCTAGTCATCTGATTGTGCAGTACATGAATAGTGGACCTCAGATTGAACACATGAGGTTTCCAATTATTAAAAAAATTGATTTTTATACTATGTTCTAGGCCAGCGCTTATCGATTTATTCCAATTTAGCCTGTGTTTGTTTTCATCGCCAACTGCTCATCAACTCAAGGTTACCCGGTGACAACATACCTTTGATCGCTTGTTGCACCACAATCGTGACGCCTTGAAAAACGAGGACCTCCTTGTGTTTGTGTCTATCGCGGTCTTTCTCTCGATTGGTATTATCTTCCGGACAGCGTATTACGTTTGAGCGTTTGTCAGCTCAGTACATATCTTCTCGTTTGTCGTTGTGATCCATTCGGTCACGAAATCTATGTATAAACAACTTCAACTCCTTGTAAGTAGTTTCCTTCGTGAAAATATACTGCGATATCTCGAATATCGTACCAACTGAAACATGAGGCGGCCTGTGTGCACCGCATTCAGTTCATAAACGAGAGATTCACTTGCGTCTCCCGTGAAAACCAAATTGACTTGCAAATGAGTGTATTTGTCGAACTACAACTCCTGTTCGTTACGTATAATGTCCCGAGGTTAAATGCATCAAAAAATGCTAACCAGATGAGTGAAAGCTATTTAAGGGAGCTTCTAGATGTCATTTCTGCTTGATTGAAAGCCACAAAGTAGCAGGCAACAATGTCGTCGCTTTCCCCTCCCCTTTTTCTAAATAAACACATTGTCTGTTGTTCGGAAATTGAACAGAGAACGCAGGAGAGGGTTCGTTATCTTGGAGAGCCTGTAACAACATCCCTAGCCAGTCATGACTTTGGGTACAGTATCTCTTCCAACAAGAGATAAAGTCAACTAACGAAGCTTCTCATGTTGTATCCATCTATCGACCTTTGCTACGAGTATGTGCATAAAATAGTAGTCGCGTACTGGCACACAAATCCCGTGGATCCGCTGTATCAGGTAAGGGAAGTTATCGATCTTGAACCCTATCTATGGCTTAGTGTTGAATGCAGTCTCTTTTGCCTGGGCATGCATACAATTTTGTGGGTCCATTTGTCCTCGATAAAAATTATATTTGGCAGCTGTCTATGGTTTTCCTGCATACAGAACACCGCTTGGTTGTACAAAGGATGGAGACAGCTCGGTGGTTAGGGCGCGAATTTATTGACCGAAAGATGCGTGGTTCAGATCCAACCTCTCTGTCTAGGCTTGGGTAGCTTGGCTGTATCTGAGCCTTCGTGCTTCCTTCGGGTGGCATGGTAGCTTGACACCGAAAGAGTGTCATAGCTGAACGATTGATTGATTTGATCGACTGAAGAAGGGTAGAGATGCACTTCTATCAAAAACTGGGTCCGCATAGAATTTTCAAGCTATCTGTTCGTAGATTCCTTTATCACTTCTCAATTGGCCTCTCCGGGTGTCTGGAACATTCTGACTGACGATCGTCGTGCATAGGCAGCCAGCAATGTGAATCTCCCCAAGTCAGTTTGTTGTCACGTTGCAATTAGCCGTATGCTGCGCACATTCTATCTGTGCCCACTTTATCTTTTTCCGTTAAGCATTTTTCAGCAAATCCGGTTGTTTTTCATGCAGATTCGACTGGAACGCGCTAAGGCTGATAACGAGACCCTTGCAACCGCACTGGCCGTAGAGGACAGTCAGTCGAATACAAGAGTACGACTTCCCTTTCATCAGGCTGCTGGTGGCTATGGGTGTGCTCGGCTGGCACTGCATGTGAGTTGATCTTCTGTCTTTCTGTATTCATCTCTTGTTTTCGTTGTGACTGCGTGGTTCGTTCCTACTTCCCGGAGGTATGTCACTTGTTAGTGGCTGTATTTTTCTACGGTTAATCGTTCATGTCCCACAATCTGTTTGCGGTTCCTAGATCGGCAGTGGCCTGCCTATTTCAAGCTTGGACAGCCTTTGCTCAACTGGCATTTTTGTATCAAAGGCCCCATGTCTTTAAAAACAAGTTGACGTTTTCTTGACATTACATACAAGGCTGCTGAAAACTCTTTAAGGGCCCATTGTCGGCTACGTCAACAAAATATGCTGCGATATTTCGAATAGTGTACCAACCGAAACATTAGACGGCCTTTGTTTAGTCTGTTCGTAAACAAGGGAGTCAGCTGAGCACCGGCTTAACATTTTCCTCTTCTGAGACTTGAAATAACTTGCGTCAGTATTTCCTCCCACGGATGGTCGATTTCAAATGAAGAAGGGCTTGTCTTTCTCGAGTACATCCTCAGAACAGAGCCGCAACTTCTTTCCTCTCTGTCTATCCATATCCATTCCGGTTCTTTTGGCTCGTATTACTGTTGTAGTCTTCAAGTCGCGCAAATGAGAGCTGACTCCGCTGGAAACGGCTGCGCCATGGGATAGATCACAGTGTCCTTTGGTTTAGATCCACCGTGAAAAGGTTGTGACCAGTTCCATCTACGATCACTTGATGAACTCTAATTATTAGTCGTAGACCTTTGAAGAAACGACCAATCTTTGTTGACACTCCATCACCTTGTCGATCCGAGTAGGTGCTGCGGCCAGCCGAATCCCTGTAATAACTGTGTACTTACACGGTTCACCAAGGGCATCGGCTGACGAGTAAACGATTCCGGTACTTCCTAATCTGTTCCTTCGGAAATGATACTTCGGTTAAATCTTCTTCCTGAAGCTCGACACTTAATTTTTCATGACTGTGTAAAGTCTAGTTTTTAATAACTATTTCGAATTTCATCTCAATCGCTTGCAAAACTTGCGCCCTGCGTGAAGCGGCTTCATTGTCATATCGTGCGGCTCCGAAATTGGCCCTGAAAGACAGGCCATGAAGGCTTGAGGATGACGAGGTGCCTGACTGTGTCTTGTCCGTCTGCAGATCGGCCTTGGCGGTTCCTTGTCTCACGACCGTCTGAAAAGTCGCAGAAGCGAGCCTGTAGATGGGCCGCTACGGTGTTTTTCTTACCTACCTACGGTGCCCACTGCGGTGACCATAGGCTTGTGAGATCAGGTGCGACGGTCACGCTTCGTCTGAAGACTGTTGCACCTTCGTATAGCCCACTGTGATACCCTATCCAGCGGTTTAGAGACGCAGATATGCCACTAGCTTCAGTGGATCGATGCATGTGCCAACATATTTTAACAGGCGATGGAGTGTCGAATACAGTCGTCTTTAAGCAACCTCAACATGATATTGGTGAACTGTATGGAGAGAAATCCGACCGGTCGAATGTCCGTAGGGAGTGTTTTTCGGACTTTAACTGGGCTGGAGAAAAAACAAGCAAATAGGATACCCACTCGACAACTACGCTCATTTGCATACCAATTTGGTCTTCACGGGGGACTCCCTTGAATTCCAGCTGAATCCTCAAATGCAAATGAGTGTATCTGTCGAATTTCGTCTAATTTCGACTCAATTGGAACATAAGGCTGACGGAGACACGAGGACTTGATGATCCCCAAGAAAGTCGAAACAGGTCGTGGGCTGTCAAAGAGTTTTCATCAACCTTTTGAGTAGTGTCTATAGAATATATACTCCTTTGGTCGCATCTAAACTTTTCATCCGGACTATGTTCTGCGCAGTAATGCATTATAGTGTAAATGCCATACACCTTGCGACTGCCAGCTGGTAAACTGTTGATCTTCATCGAATCCCAGTGTACACGTAGGTGTAGCATAAACCATAATATTCGCATATTATGTTACCTTGTAAATAGTCCATAAAAATAGCAAACATAAACAATGAATACAGAACTAAGGTAAACCCCTCACACTTGGCTTTGAGAGGAACATCACTCTGTCCATTGCTTATGAAGTTGCGGTTTTGGGTTCAGCGGTTTCACAAGAGATCGATGGAGAGGTATCTTCGTTTCGCCGATACAAATGCATGCTATTCAACGGATTCGCGGAGTTCTTATTCGGACAGTCTTCGCACTTTTCGCAGCTAGCTGTCGAGCTGTTTACCTAAGCAACTTCCGTTTGACAACTGATGCACAACCCCACGTTCTTGAAGTTGCGCTGTTTGTCCTTTAGTTTCGTGCTGATCGGGCCACAATCCAACTACGTGTATAATATGCTTCCCGCTACCTACGCAGTGCGGCATATCTGAGTAATAATCGTTCAGCTGTAACACCCTTTCGGTGCCTAGCTGCCATACCACCAGAAGGAAGCACGAGGACCGGGATACTGCCAGGTTGCCCAAGCCTAGACAGGGGAAGTCGAGAGACAGAGGTCGGGTTCGAACCGCAGACCTTCCGGTCAGTAAATTCGCACTCTAATCACTAGGGCCATCTCGCCCCCGCATATCTGAGTGGTTAAGGTACGAACTTACTTACCGGAAGGTCCGTGGTTCGAATCCGACTTCTGCATCTCGATTGCTTCTGTCTAGGCTTGGGCAACCTGGCAGTAGCTCAGCTCTCGTGCTTCCTTCGGGTGGCATGGCAGCTATGCGCCGAAAGATTGTTACACCTGAACGAACGAACAAACCTCTACCTACGGAAAATAACAACAGGATTATTTCTTTTTGAAACAACTCGTTGGTCAGTGGTGGACTTACCGATAGGGGCCATGACGTTATCAAAAACACACACCCCCCCCCACAGCCAAAGAAAACGAGTATTGTGGGGATGCAATAACACCCAAAAACTATAAGAGCGTTCCAAGTAAAATTGCGTCGCATGAACTCAACAAACACAAGACTCGCCTCTTCTAAAACTCCGTTGTGCTAGCAAACCCAGAATGACAAACATGTCATTTTGTTGTCCACGTGACAGAGCTACTGTCACTTAGTCGTGTCAAAACAACTGGGCTTTCGTGTTGTTGCCTTTCGACTATCCCGACTCCATTGACGGGTCGGATAGATCGACTTACGCCTATACCTGTCAGAACATGTGTCTTCATCGTGGCTCGTCTGGTAGTACACGCTGCTTGCGTATGTAAGTCAAATGACACATCAGCCTAGTTGTCTGCACGTATTGGATGAATCGGCGCGTACACACAAGCCATAACCACTGTTGCATCATAATCAATGCTTCATTGATCCTGGATTGACTTCGCTAGAGCCAATTCGAGTCGGGTGATACAACTGTGTTAGCAGGATCATCACTAAAGATTCATGTAGAAACCTGAAAAGCTGGCAAGTGTGAGATCCTAGGACGTCACGTGGGCAAAGAAGAGCGTGGGAATCGTTCGATCACTCAGGTAGCGGAAGCCGCAAGTAGATATATGTCACCTGGTCGGTCGTTGTACCAGCATACTTTGGACAGCCGCAGTACTACTCCAGCAAACGACATAGCCGACTTCCACCATTTCACTATAATGCCTAGAATCAATACCTCCGGGCTATCGATACAGCAAGAATCCCTTAAACTGAATACAGCAGTGGACAATGTCAGTTTCATGGAAGTGGATGAACCTGGTGATGCAAGTGAGAAGAAATTCTTTCAGTGAACCAGTGTTTTGCTCGCATAAAATGCATTGGAGCTGTGGACGTTAAGTCCGATTTCATACTTTTTGTTCGCGCCTCGGACTCTCAACGGCTGATTGTGAATCCGACTGTGTTCAGCGAACCGTTGGCGACACGACTGCGTGAATCGTAATTCCCGTTGATATCCTGCATATTCCTGGATCACAAAACACACCGTACCGCTACGGGGATTAAATTCGCTTGATACCTGTCATCTTTATATCCTCTGAACTCGGCCAATGCACTGCCTGACTGATCTCCCGTCCCGTGTACTAATGATGAAGCGTGCGAGTAGTATCTGGTCGAATAGTTCAATGTACCGTCCCCGCATCTGATAGAAGGTCGATTTGAAAATTAATGAACCGCTTTGCAGTGTTATTCCATCAATTTTAACTATTCCAACGACGTTCAGGGCACCTCAGGAGGACGCTCGAGGATGTTGGCGTTGTCAGAAACTCTGTGCAGATGAAGTTTTTACTTTCGTGTCCGACGGCTCGTAACCGCTTATTTCTCGTTTATGAATGAACAATTCCGCACCCGAGGAGGCTTTTCCTTTCGACTGTGTAACGCCGTTTCTGGGAGAGTGGAATCCGCTCCCATATTACCACTCCGCTGAATAATTCATCTCAGAAGCATAGAAACGATCAGCCATTCATGACCAAACGGTTAAGCAATCCAGTTTAGTTGTGTAATCCAAACTTGTTTTCTTTGTATGTTTTCAGTACCACCAATAAAACATACGAGGTGATCACATGTTTAGCTCGTATTAACGGAATTCTGTTTCATCACCTTACCCTAAAATCACATGACTACACCTATTTTTATCTCAGACTAACTACTGATTATGACTGCTCTTCATGTGAGGACCACACTCATCGATTAGAAATTTAAAAAAAGGTTATCATCCGACTTGTGTATGCACCTCTTTTTGAACCCTCAGAGCGAATCTCATGTTTTTTTTCCAAGTAGCATGGCAGATCAGGTCGGTACAAAGCTCGTAGTTCATCAGAACGCATGTAAGCATACCACGCTAACGAGCGCGTCAGGGAAACTGCACATAAGTTCATCGCTGTCTGGATGGGATGATCCATTCTTCCAAATGCTAACGCCAACCTGAGGCTTACCATTTTTTCAGAAGGACTTGGTTTTAGAACTTGGCAGTGTTTCGCTTTTGACACAAAGGCTTTGTCAGGCCACGTGAGTAGGTTATCAAGCGGGTCAGGTTTTAGGGCAGACGAAGAACCAATCAGCACGACCTCTTCTGACTAGCACACTAGGTCAATGTTGAATGTCACTTAAAAAGTTTTGTCGGTTAGTCTGATTGCCTAAATCTTACGGGTGATGGGTTGGGAGAATTTCAAATTATTTTTGATTGGGTTTGGATCTTATATCTTCCGGTGCAAGGCGATTCAATTGATCATTCACTTTGAGTGCCACTGGTAAATTTTTGTTGGTCTGTGTGTGCTCGTAAGTACTACGACAATTTAGCTGAAGGGAGGTAAGATTAGGTGGAACTTTTGATGGGTTTGGTTCATGTACTTCAGATCTGTTCAGATCTTCTGTTGATGATTCCTCTTTCTGATGATCGCACGCCGAAATGTGTCAGTTCGACTGATCTAAAACCGTCCACCACACGCTTGCCAGTGCTACGCCTTCCATTCTATAAAAATAAGCCGCTCAGCTGTGGCACCCTTTCGGTGCTCAGCTGCAATGCCACCCGAAGGAAATTCGAGGGCTGAGCTGGTGCTAGGTTGCTTAAGCCTGGATTGGGGAAGTTGAGATTCAGAAGTCGGGTTCGAATCACGGACCTTCCGGTCAGTAACTTAGCGCTCTAACCACTGAGCCATCTCGCCCCTCCTTCCGTTCTATTTACACTGGGATGCTTGGCGAGTTCCGCCGCCTCGACCATCCGATTTCGTGGCGTGAACCGTAATCCCCGCCTCAAAACTTTAACATTTTCTAAGTCTGTTTTATGTCCCATTTCCAGTTCATGTCCCGCTGTGAAGCAGTGAAGCGTTGTACGGCAGTGAAGCATCAATGTTGCTGTCTTTGATGATGATGATGATAAAGATCATGTCCCGCTATTGCTGAATCTTTCAGTACCGCTCGGTATTTACCTGCTTTTTTCGGTGGCCTGTTTATTTTTCTCTTGAGCTCACGGATTCTCTAGCCTGTCTAGTCTGTCCTGTATAGACCTTAATTTTGTAAACACAGTCCCTGGTTCTCTTCGGCGGGAGGCGATCCTACAATCGCACCAGTGCTTTTGTGTGAAATGCGAAACGTTGCTCAGTTCTAAAACCACCGATGACTTCTCAATCGATTCCAAACTTTTTCCAGTTGATTGAGCTGGAATCAAAATTCCTCTGGCCTTCACACCAAACCACACTGGTTTTGTGCTTGACACTGTCCGCCAAAAAATGATGGCTCGGCCCGAGTTACCAAGCTCTTTTCCGATAGTGACAACTGATCTTCTGACAAATGATACTAGCTGAGCTCGATATCCATGTAGTTTAGCCAGCTATTCTGTCGGATTTAATCGGTAGAGCTGGTGTGCCTTACCTTTCCAAATTCTTGTGTGAGTTGTCCTTCGGTGCACCGTGTGTAGCCGTTGGCTATCTTAGTGACAGATGTATGGCCAGTGCGTTCCGTGACAATCAACCGATTGCAGTAGCGAATCAAACACTTGTACGGACGACCGAATACTCCGGTTTTCACACTCGATCGTACCAGTTTTCCTCCGGTCTATACTGCTGTACGAGGAAACTCTCTACCTCCCTTCCTTCTAAGCTGCAGTTTGAATTGCGCTCGTTTGGTGCCTTTTGTTGTAGTCCGACACTTACCAGTAATGCAATTTTTCGGACTGTATCATTTCAAGCTGTCTCGTCACTCTTAGGAAGCTAACCAGCCAGACGTCGCCCCTCGGTATATCAACTTTGTTTCATCCCACCATTATCCAACCACAGCACATATTCCACACGAAGCCCAATCTTCATTCGGTGCGGATATTCTCAAATCGATCAACAATTGAGAGATGTTAATCCTTTGGTTTGGTCATGCCTTTGCTAATGATTCGTTTCTACGCATTACCCTCTCACCCACAGAACTCAGTCATTCCCCGGCCGTTACATCCGGTCGCGTCATTCTTGGATTCTGCTGCTGTTCGGGTCACAAACGTGTTTCGACGTTGGCCCCTAACACGTATGATATTCCTGGTCTATTTTATACTTTTACACTTGTGGCTACTCTTGGCGTCGGTGATATTTCTGCCATCCACAACCAACATCTCCTAGTCCGAAACTGCCCAGCACCCTGTCTGCCTGTCTCTCTCTCTCTCTCTCTCTCTCTCTTCCCATGTAGCCGGTGCTTGATCAACCCATTTGCCTTCCTCCTAATTGTGATCGGGTTTGATCTCTCTTTTTTTGCGGTCACAGTGTTTGACTTCAAACTTGCTCAAGTTCGGAGTGTAACTGCCCACATTGCGTTTTATAAAGAAAACTTGTTATCAAACTCGCGGTGCCTTCTGATATTTCCAAGGTATGAAGAAACGATGCGGCTATGCTGTTTGGTACAGTCTCACAGGAGACATTCGCAGCCACAGTTAATAGGATTTTGGAAATAGCTTACGACTTAAGGCTGGAGTTTCACAGTCCTTGATTTTCTGTTCCGTCAAGATTCTCCCAGTA
>SJOL01009900.1:127589-147074 GCA_004794785.1 Opisthorchis felineus
TGATATATCAAAAGGCACGGTAGCTTCAGATAGCGTTTTATGGAGACAAGGGAAGATTATTACAACCATATTTATAGGGTGATCACAGAATGTTCCACATTCGTTAGGGGGCGAGTAGCGCCAAGCTATAGATGCTCGATCCAGATTGGCTGACATTCTGACCAATCAGGACATGCCCTTATTTTGTCCGTAGCCCACACGTGACATATTCGTCCAATTGACGTGATGTTCGGGAGCGGCTGGCATCCGGACACCTCCCCCTGAGGACGCTGTTCAACCGTCTGCTGCTTTGAACTCAACTGTGATGACTCATTGAGGTGATGTCGCATATCGGTCCGTCCCTGGGATTGTGAGCATGCTGATCGGGGATCTGGTGCCCTCCACTTTGGAGGTATGTCAAGGCTTCCGGTGTTCTATGCAACGTGGTTCCCTTACGGGGCCATAGTCTGTTGTCTGAAGTTGGTTCCCTTAAAGTGGCCGTGCCTGTGATCTAATTTGTGTCTCGTGCTTGACGAAGTATTCGACCCTGCGTCCGCCGTGGAGAACATTCCCCATATCCTCGAATCAGTATCTGGCCTCTGTGATTGTTGTGGTTTCTCTTCTACCGGCCCCTCTCTCTTGACTTTCCGGATAGCAGTGGAACGATCCGCATGAACCTGAGACTAAATTGAAGGGTTCGGACCGCGGGTACAACGTTTCAGGCTGCTGACAGGACTCGCCGAAACGAATTGAAGTGAGAGGGCTACTGGTGCCGGACGCCAGGAGCTTAATAGCCGCTGCGTCGCATATGCTCCCTCTGGTCTCTTGTTTGGCCGTAACTGGCGACCACATAATCGTCAAGATGTGGTGTTCTCGTGAACGTGTTGCAGCCATCTGCAGTTGTTTCGTTACAAACAGCATTGAGGGGTTGGTCCAAGAGCTGAAGCTCTTTAATCCAATCAAGGCCTGTATGGTTCGTGAGGTAGCAAGTGCCATTGAGTTGCATCCCCTTGAACGTTAGGGAACAATTCAGCTTCCCGGTCAGTTTGAGGCTTCCACCAAACGCATTACGAACGGTGCACTTTGTGTGTTCCACTGGTGGCCTTCCAATTACGTCCCAGGTTTGTTTTGAAATCAGAGTAAGGTCAGAACCTGGATCAAGTTGGAGGGTAACTGGTGTGCCATTGATACATACTGTGACGAATTAACGTCGACCGGGTGATTTCATCCTGAATGTAGCGGTCATGGCCCCCGCCTGCGTCCTTTAGTCGGGTCGGTGTTTGCACGAGTTCCTGAAGTTTTCTCTGCAGCATTGTCTTTTGTGACCCTTTCGACTGCACTTGCTGCACCTGTGGTTCCGGTAGGGACGGTGGCGTGAATAGTGCCATGCTTCACAAAACCAACGGGATGTGGGCGGTTTTTCTCGGGGTTCGTTTAGAATTTGATTACCTTTTGGGATTTACTTTGAATACCATATCAGGCTGCGAGAAGTGGGAATGTCCAGTCATCGCAGCATTAGCCTTGAGATTGACAAGATGCTCACATTCGGTGGCAAGTTTCTGAAGCGTCAACTCTGGATCCTGTTCAAGTCCATTCAGTATCCGGATCCGAATATCTGCACCAGGTGGCGATTGAAGATCAGCCACGAAGATGAGACACTTGAATTGATCCTCGATCATAGTGCTGAGCTGAAAACGCTCGCATTATCTGTTGACCACACCGGCATACGTGATGCATCTTCAGTATCTCTTTTGGTACTCTTGAGGAACTGATAACGAATATTGACCAAGGAACTCTGCTCTCCGAATACTTGGGCCAGTATCTTGACAGTACTGCGAAACCAAGGTCACGAGGAAGTTTGTGGAGTATGAAATTTGTGAACCGATCATGTTCAGCTGTCCCCAGTTTCCACAGCAACAGTCATAATTTCCATGCGTCATCAAACTGAGCAAAATCGGTTTGAAATATGTCATCATCTTTCTTGAACCAACTTCCGAAAGTTCGTCCAGATTCAGCGTCGAAATTGAATTCAGTAATCGAGCTGGCAACAGGATCTGTTGAAGAAGACGGAGACCCAACTGTTTTTGTCGCATTCACCGACATACTGCGCATCAGAGATTCAACAAGCCTCGTTTGAGCTTCTCCGAACTGCTTCTGTTTCTGCTGTAAAATTACTTGGAGTTGCTCTGCCGAAGTTGACATCGTGGGTTCGGGTTGTCGCCAGTTGTTCTGTCTTACTGAATGGTGGTTCAACTCTGCGTCGATCCTTGGTTTCTTGCTCTCCCTCAAAAGGCACGATAGTTGAGACAGCCCTTTATGGAGACAAAGGGAGATTATTATAACTGTGTTTGTAGGATCATCACCGAATGTTCCACAAGGTGACGCTAGAAGCGAGAAGTTTCGAGCCCTAGATGTTCGATCCAGATTGGCTGAAATTCTGACCAATCAAGGCATGTCTTCGCTTAGTCCATAGCTTGTACGTGACACATCCATGCAGTCGACGTGATTTTCGGTCATCAAGGCCGGCTGACCTCCGGACACGCACACAAACGGGCTCACTGCGCGTTCGCTGCGATTGAGTTGGCATTTCATGTGGAACGACTGTCGGACAAAATGCAATCGAACTGTTGTCCTCTCGGACATACTCAACATCAGATAACACGGGACCAAACGAACTGTACACCAGTATGAAGCTCGTTTTAACGGTTATATTGCCTCATTGAAAAGAAAACGAGTCCTTCAACACACTTGCAGAGTCGTGAGTTGAGTAAACGATTGTTGCCGACGCGAATGCGTCAAACACCAGGTACCTTTCCTGGGCACTGATATATTCGGTTATGTAAAACTGACCTTAGATTGCCTAACTCTCGAAAGCGGTCCCATCTCAGTGACGCTAAAACTGGGAGTGCCGACTCACTGATGACATGTGCAGTGTCTTCTTCAAAGCTAACATCCGAACCTAGAGTAACGGATAAATAATATTCAACGGAATGGCGTAACTGACGGGAACAGGCATACGTGTGTTTATCAACAGGACCATTTATTGATGCACAGTGGTGCACCACCACCAGCGGAACCCGTTCAAAATTATCCCCTTTCGGGGGAATCTACGACTTGTTGGTTTATGGAAGCTCTAAACGGCCTAGCCAGGTTTTTAAAGAAATATAACTTCTCCTCAATGGATGATCCTGGCGAGATTACGAGCATGAACAACCTGTAGCTGATTGTAGCAGCCAGAAGTTCTTCGCTGAGTTACTCTCTGGTGCCATGGGAAGAAATAGGACTCAAAAAAGTTTAGAATCTATCACTGTGAACTCAGCACTCCTCTGGATGTAATCTGTGCTTAGTTGGACCCAGAAAGACATTTTCTCTATTCCGTATGGATTCTACGGACTCAATTTTTCTGAACATAGATCGAATTGAGGAGCTGTTCTGCATAACTACGTATCCTAGAAGCGAACTGCTCGTGTAGACCGTTAGTTGAACGGTCTTTCTCTTTCTCGAGGGCAACAATGACCATGTTAGGAACCCCCACGATACACATCTCCATGTATTTTCCGTTCCCCCTCTCCTTGCCACGTTCCTATCTTGTGGGGGAACTAGAATTCTGCTGAGCTGAGTTGAGAAGATTCGACACCTCACTAGGTATAGGGGGAGTATTGGTAACATGTCGCTGGTGGGCAGTGAATCGCTTGATAACTAGAGCAGCCACACAACAAAGCCTCTCAACAAGAAGCATCCATCAAAATGTCTCCCAGTGTAGGGTGTCCCTAGGCAAGGGGTTGTGAATAAAGGTCCATGGGCGCACTTGGTATGATGGACAACAAATACATAACGAGTGAGTTGTTCGATTTTTCTCTTTTAAACGGTTGGTATCCGAATCATGTTCACTTTGCATTTGGTTCAGTTTTGGATGTAGTTCGTTCCAAAAATTGACCGGTTCAAAAAGCATTAGAGGCGTTCTTTTTGGGGATTTCTTCGCCGGTCAATACTAGATCTGTGTCAATAGAAAATTAGCCCTCTTCTACACGTACTTCAGGTATGACACCCAGCTAAGCCATCATCCTCAGCTGTAAAAACCGCCTACTTGTTGTACAGTGGTTATGGATACCACAGTTTCGTTAGCCGATGGTCTGGGGACGTACGGGTAGTTAGCTACACACTGGAGGCAGTAGCTGATTTGATTGATGCTCAGTTACAGAGGTTTAGTAGGCTTTCCATTGGGGAAGTCTGGAGGCAGGAGCTATGCACTGAAGGCAACAACTTGGAAGCATGCGCGAAATTGAGCGCCCGACTGGGCCATGTCTGACAATGAGGTATCCCGTCTCAGACTCCCCATCCAGGCGGACTGGCGTAGCTGAGTTTGCTGGTACTGGCCTTCATACTCCGCTGCCACGTCATTGCTCGACCTACCCAGCCAAGCGCGCCACAGTAGTTATCTCCAGTGATTTACCGTGTTTGGATTTTCCGTGTGCATTCAGAAACATTACAGTGAGAATTGAATTTTTCCAACTAGTCATTGATAGCACTGTAGTCGTAACCCGTGCCTCCTCTAGATTTCACTGCAGAACTAACCCAGTAATGGCAGTGCTGCGCTCGTGGGTGTGGAGGTTCCGTCTGTAGATTTCCTTGTGCCTGCTAGAAACATCGTATCCTGCTTTGATGCGTGCTGCAATTCTCCTCAGAGAATGGGATTTGGTAAGCCACTTCTACTTGCCATCCAAATGAAGAACAAGCTCGGTTCCGAATTTTATCTTCTGCTTGACGACAGGCTCAGTCTGGAATGGTGGTGCTTGTTCTCACCAATAGGATCGTTGTTCTCCAATTCATGAAACAATTACGCCTCGATTGGCTTGATCGTGTTGCCGATACTCCAGTAAACAAGCTTGCAGAATCATCTGAACAACTTCTAGTTTGGACCTTAAGGTACAACAAGTCATTCGGCTTGGAAGGTCAAAGACGGAGAAAATTTCACGCGTTGCTTCCGGCCTGTAAACACCTACAGGCAAATGCGGATATCGTATTTCGGTTCAGCCAATGATCCGCTACATGAAAGGACCCAGGAGTGAGTACCCTATAAAACCTGCCTGAATGAAAGTGAATCAGTTTGAAGTGTGATCAGTATTCCCCCAGTGGTCTGTTTCAATGTTCTGTTGTCCGAATATAACACTACTCCAACGCATTAGCAACCTGTACAAGTTCACAGGTGGAAATGAATAAATGAAGTCGAACAGTTTACTAAGCATCAATGCGTTGTCCCGCTGGAGGGCCCCTTTCAGCCTCATTGGACTATTCTTAGTGTCTCTTGTTGGATTCAGCGCTGTATCCCTGATTTTTTGAAAAGTTTAGCTTCAGGTCTTCATGGAATCAAGAAATGTCCCCAAATTCTGGGTATCCCTTATTGGAGGGTACTACCGTCCATTTGTAGTAACAGAACCAAGTGCCACTCCGCCTTTAGGTCGGTAGACTTCGTTGCTGAATATTGTGATATTGCTGTGATGATCTAGCTGAGCAGCCTTTGGAGTGCACCCAGCCGAAACCGCAGACGTCAGTGACTGAGATCCAGTCTTTCGCATTGTTGCTCAACCCTCAATCTGTAAAAATTCCGGCTGATGTTCACAGCAGAGGTCATCGAACTCCACTTACGCCCTTCTCACCTCCAGTTTCAAAAGAGTAAACAAGTAATATACCGCCCGGGGTTAAAATGCCCGTTAATTTTGTCCAGGAATGCTGCTCTGAAATCTCTTCCCCAGTTTGTTATTCGTTGTGAATGACTGTGTCATCTGTTTTGGAGGTGCGTGAATGATCTCCCTTGATAGGCAAGGTATCTTCCATAACATGGTGTTAATTGGATTCCTTGTACACGCACCTCTAACCGGAGCAGCTAGATGGCTTATCACAACTTCAAGGCCGTACACGCTAGTGGATTAAACGTGTGCAAAACCATCCATTCTCCGATTCTGTTTGACTCAGAGCATCATAATTCCAAAATTGATCACTCAGGACTGTTGGTCGATTCTGATTAAGTAGCTTCACTACTCTGAAGGTGAGATAAATGCTTTTAAGCCCATGACAGTTAGGATACGGAAGTTCATGAGCTTCGCCTTTGCATTCCAAAATAGGTCCGTTGGTCCATGGTATCCAACACCCCGTTTCAGCTTCTACGGTCCTCGTCATTGTGCTCCAGCCATTTTTTGTTGGTTTGTTTTCGTACACATATGTGTAGGAAAATCTTACAGTCAGATGCGTGGAATGGAGACAGTGGTCACAATAGATGCACGGCAAGGAAAACGTGTTGCCATTAGTCCATTTGTTTGCTATTCATGGAAAGCGAAAGTGTGTGATCACAACACGACCCAGCCCCAATTGTTCCATAAGCTATAACTGAATAGGATTCATCAACCACGGAAATGTCATTCAACAATATTAAGATTTCCTGTGACCTTTCTCCCCGCAGAGTCATTGGCAAGCAACCCAACCGCAAGTGGGCATCAGTTTCCTCAATTCGTAATTCCATTGACCGTGCTGCATGTGTTCAAGTCAGCCAGAGGGACTTCTTCGTGTACATTCAAATGTACCGCATTCGCAGTACACATCTCCCTATCAAGCTGAAGAGCTTTTTTTAGTCGACATGATTGCAACCAGGGAAGTCTAATTCGTATTGGCTTGCATCAGACAGTAGTTTCCAAAGAGGTTCCGCAGGAAATGGTCCACAAACACCGTTGATCGGGCAAATTTTGTTGCAATGCATCCCACGTTAATTCCTAAACACCAGAGATGATGAGGAATCGCGTGCCATCTTTCTGCTGACTCAAGTGAACTACAGCTTTGTTCATTTTGAGAACATCAGTCGTCGTATGTGCTAATCATGGTTTAGAAATCTGCAGCTGTGACGTTGAGACATCGTTGGTTGAATCCAAACCTACTAAGCATATCAGGTGCAGCTCAGTTACAGTCATCGATTGAATAACGGAAGTAGTTTCGGTAGCCTTTCATACTCTGTCATCACGCATCTTAGTGTTTTTGCAGTTACAAATTGACCAGAAACTCGGTGCACTACTACCTCGGGCGATACACGATGCGCAAACAAATGTTCCAAACTGATGATGAACAAGGGGTTTCAAGAAGACTTCTCACACGTAAAATTAAGACGCAATCTGTCTGATTATAGGACCAGTAGTTCAACTGTTAGGTTCAAGACCAAGAAGGACTTACCGCAAGCCTATCTGCCTCCTAAAGTGACTGCAAAACGGGGCAACGTATCTCCCGATGGAACTCACATGTATCGTGGAAAAAACGAGTTAGAAATGCAGTAATGCAACGAACAGCACTCGGAAACATCTCAAATGTTCGTTCATGTGAGGTCTTCACAGGTCTATGCTGGTTTGGTAATGTTCTTGGAATGCTGAGCGATCGATCGCCTCGTAACACCTGTCTCCTGACTTGATGACAAACCATGAAAAAATTTAACAGCTGGTCTTGGTTCATACTGTCTTCGAGGTTGGAGTATCAAGGACTCACATCATCCATTGCTTGACGTCTCCACGACACACTCACTTATCCTCAACCCAGTATAAGCGCTGTTTTGGGCCTAATAAATTTCGTCCTTCATCTTACATTAGAAACTGCCAAATGTAGTAGTATATCCAACCAAAACGCACTCGTATACGGCTCGTTTTTTGAAAATCTGCTTTGACCGCTCAGTTTCACACATGACTCTTGATTGCTCCTTCACATCAGTTCTGTAGGGGATCCACCTGTTAGCCCAGGATAAACCTAGGTAAGGAGAGAAGCACAACGGTAATAGAGGTGCGCTGCTTCAAACGAAACAAATTCTGACACCAATGAAAGACTAAATTGAGGGGAATCAGAGTGACATGCCGTTTTGGATCATCGTAACTGAAAACTTAACAAATTTTATGGTCTCAAAGAGTAATCATTAACCCTACAGGTTTCTGAATGCGGCTTGTAATGGAGCTTTCTGGGACGATCGTGGAGCTGCTGTGACCCATGTGGCCAGGGAATGCGAAGAAAGGGGAACTCAGCTTGTGAACTACAACACACGCAAATGGAATGTGCGCACGATTATTTGGGCTGGTTGGTGGTAGATCAGGAATTGTTGATCTGTTCGTCAAGCTTGACGATTTGCTTGCAAACATTTCGTCACCAATCGTGGGACCTTCATCGGTGCGCGGTTGGGGGCGGGTACTTCCTTCTTACCAACTTGCTTTTAAATGACTTTTAAATGAGTACTGATATCTATTGATGTGATTGGCTGGTTGAGGAACAGCTTTATCGTAATTTCATTGGTCCGTTTGCGATTTTGCGAAATACACCTTTGCCACTATATGCATGACCAAGCTAGGGTCTCAACCACGAAAGTGAGATAGTTTGAAGTCAGATGACTCGGTCTATTCAAAGGCTCACGGTTTTAGGTACTGCATCAGAGCGTGACTTTTTCACAGCCCTTCGTTTCACTCCGCCTGAAGCTCAGTGTTCCCTTTTTGCTAGCTTACAATGATGGCAGTTTACTTTTCTAATCTTCCAATCAGTTATCTGATGTCAGTGTGTTTTTCATTTAAGCGAAGGTGGACTTATAAGCTCTGGATCATCCCCAGTTTACTTCCCTGAGTGAGCACCAGTCCGATGCAACACGCAGATATGAAGAATCAACCGGTTCGAAAGTCATTAATTGGGTGACAGTAGCAATCTTGTCGGCACCACCGCCACGAATTTCACATCACCACGCACTGAGCATCCTCAAGGCGAAATGCTGAGTATTCGGTCAACAAGAGACATTGATCGATCGGTGTCAACTGATGCTCTGAACTATTTTTGTGAAACTAAGTCACTTCGCCAGGTAGCCAGTCAGTCGTTGCAGGAAGTATTTCAAAACTTACTAAAACACCAAGTTATGTATCTTGAATTGACTTGTAGAGAGCTGAACAAGGACAACGTGGTTCTACCTATCGATTTCATGACTAAGGTAGTGTTGTGCATGAAGTTTCGTTATCGACGAAACATTTGGCAGGTGTAATTCTCTCTCATGTTTGGAACCGTGAATCCAGCGATGCTTCATGATTACGGTTCCAAAAGCACAGTCGACCTGCCGAATAGTTCCATTTTTAGCCAGCTAACAGAAGCCCTCGGTTTCTGGTTTCCCCCTCTAAATGACAATGACAATTACTATGTTTCACGTGGATATTACGTTTATCTTCACCATAGTTCAGAATGAAAAGTTAAGTGAGAAAGTCAGAAAAATATGAGCACTGTACAGTATCCACCTAAAATCTTCTTCTGTTGTTTACTCGTCCTTAGCATCCAGTTTTGATGATTTTAGACGACAAACTTCACTTTTCAACATTTCAATTTCACCCAAAAGCTTCGCGTTGGCCTTCTCCAACTTTTCGGCATACTCACGTAGCTTTGTTTCTTTGGTTTTTCTAGCCCTCCGTGAGCGTCTCGCAGCTTCATTGTTCTTCACTCTTTTCTCCCAGTAAGTCTCGTCTTTGACCTCTTTGGGTGTCATTTCGGGAAAGCGGCGCATTCTGGGATTACACACAGAAGAATCTGCCTTTTCACGAACTACTCTAGAGGTTTTTATGAGGTTTGTATCATCCTTGAGTGAGTCTCGACTTTCGGTTGGTTTTGAATCTTTACTAATAGAAGAAAACTCCGTCGTCTCGGAGTCAGTGTACTTTCCGTTGGCGAAGCGGTCCTCATTGGCGCTCTGTGAACGTCTTGGTCTGAGTAGATGGACAGTTACGAAGGAAGGAGAAGTCTCATCATCACCATTGCTAACAGCTACGTATTCTTCATTATCACTAACCGTCGACAGCAATGCACGCTCCACGACTGTCCTGCCCCGGAACATTTTATAGGCATCTTCAGATACAGTTGACTGAGGATTGTTACCTTGTGTGATACTTGGAGGGTAAAGCGACTTAACTGTGCAAGAAGACATCGTTTTCCTTCTGCGTCGACTGGACCCTTTGTCTAGCTGCTGGACCATAGTTTTCCCATCCTTTCGAACGCTGGCCACCGGGGGAGTACTGTGATTGGCCGTATCGCTAATATGCTCGCTGCAGGGGGATACAGGGTGAAGTGTTCCAGGATCTTGATGCACTTGGCTATCTGTTGTTGCCTGTCCCTTCAAGTCAGCCGACTGCTTAAGCGTTAAATCTAATGGTTGAGCGTTATCATGTAGGGATTCAGGAAAAAACAAACGTGGCTCGGTAAAACAATTAATTGTTCGGTTCAGTGGTTGACAAGAGGTTGCTCGTAAGCGTGGAGAGTTCATGTGACTGGTTGCATCATGCAAGGTGGAGATCGATAATAATGATCTTGTCAGGCTTGTCGTTGGTAAACCTGTAGACGGGAAATTAGAAAGTCCCAGATGTTGAAAGGCTGCTGGTGATAACACATTGATTTGTGAGGGGCGGATTCCAGTGTATGGGAGGGATAGGGTGGAAGCAACTCGTGGCGGTCCGGTGGGGTTTAGGAACAGGCACGGAAGCGATCCCATTGGACATTTTCCTGAGACATTTCCGTTCGTTTCGACAAACGTACCCTGAAGAACAAAAGTTGAAGTTAAGTGATGTAAAAGCGGCAAGGACATGTTCCCTATCAGACGTAACACACTACTCATAAGGTTGTTGAAAACTCTTCGACAGCCCACTACCGGTTTTGCCCTTCTGATTCGGGCTCATCGGATAGGCGCAGTCCTCCAGTTTCCGTCACCTTCATGACCTACTTGAACCCACATTGCATGGAATTTGGAAAATACACCCATTTGCACATCTATTCGGTTTTCACGGGAGAGTCGCCTGAATCTCAACTGAATCTCTCGTTTTTACTGTTCTTCCCCAACTGAATGTGCCTCAAGTGAAACATGGTGTTTCGTGCAGTAAATACAGTTGAGGGAGAACATCGTAGACGAGGAATTCAGCTGAGGTTCATGTGATTCTTTCGTGAAAACTAAGTTGGTGTGCAAAAGAACATATTCATCTCGGTTTGCGATCAGTTCATGGAGGGCTGGAAAGACGTTTTTGAAGTCATATATGAACTTTTTTGTCTACTCACTCTATGATAGTAGTGTGACAGGTTTAAATCTCATTGTCGTCGATGTCGTTCTCATTGCAATTCCGGTAACAGTTTTGAAGAGGCTCAGACACCGTATTGTCATTATCACGATGCTGTTTCCTATACTGTGGATTCTAAAATGTAGTGTCATTTAATGAATGTTTGCATTTAAAGGTACAAGCGTGACCTTGCTACCGTATTCGAGAAGAAATCAGTACAGGTCTGTCATATGTGTACTATGGCGCACATACTCTTGGTTGCATCCAACTATCCAGTCTAAATACCCTAATCGGTTCAGCCAAAACTCAGCGTAAAATTTTAACACTCTAACCGTCATATACTGCTCCTGCCTTAGATTTCGAACTATCAAGCACACACGAGACTTGCCGAATCATTTCCAGTTGACTCAGGAGCTTCGGTCGGCCATAGGCAATCACAGTCGAACAAAGCCAGCTGGCAAAGTATGTAAATATGTATACATATACATATATATATCATAAAAACAAATATTAATTACTTCCGGCGCACATGCATTCTAAAAACTTTCGGCATTTCACCTCCCATTCATTTTTTTAATTCCGAAAGGCGGTTACGAAGTTGCCGAAGACAAGCGTTCTGAAATCTACTAAAGTGTTTTGCACGTTAACTGACTTGCATTTCATATGTAAATTGGTTTTCGACGTACACATAAGTACACGTAAGTAAAAGTCTGATGGAATAACGTTTATTCGACTTAATTGATTCGCCTGTTTTTAGGCAGTCGGTATAGCAGATAGATGGACAGATGTGTCGTCGGACAAACCAATCACGTCGTTCAAGCGTGAACTAGCTCGCCTGTTCAGACGTGAACGTTCAGGTTGTTCCGGCTTGCGCTGAAGAACTAATGGTGAGAAGCTGACATGGGTTATCAAGTACCCGGAGTTTAGATCCCGGCCTTGTTGATGAGTTCTAATAAGGACGGAAGTCGAGCCCAGTGTTTCCCACTCAGATTTGGACTCACCCGAATAATTATGGCAGGAGAGGAGAGAGACTGCTCAAAAGAGGGTGGCGGGAAGTGAATCCTGGAACTTTAACCAATGAATCCATCCACCCTCAGAGAAGGATTTCCTGTCGTAGAAAAAGTTAGGGGCTACGGAGCTGGAATGGGACCTGATTGTCGTGGACGTGCCGAACAGGGCTGTGTGTGGCTTTTTTGCGAGTCAATTCTAACTACTGATTGTGTTCCAGTAGCTTGTTCTGTATCAAAAAATTGTTTCCACCCGCCGGCATGAACAACTCTCCAGAACGAGTCGGCATATCGTATACTCACGTCATGAACACTCGGAAACGGTTTGTTTGAAGACAGTTATGGGTGGTTCTGTAATGGCGTCACAGACTAAATTACCGATGGAGATCACCAGGTTGTCCTCCATTAAATTGTCACATGCTCTGCCAATTCCCTGATTCAACACCTAGACAATTCTTTCGACGCTTCTTCCGGAGTTCTCATTTTTGAGCGAATCTATATACCCGACACTTGCATCCTTCCGAAAAGCGTTCCATCACTCTTTCTGGTTTGCTCATATGCTTCTAGCTGAATCCAGTGCTTATCCCACCGTGCAGCCATGACAAAGTAAAGTAACACGATTTTCCAAGGTTACCACTTTACGTAGCCGGCTTCCCCAAACTTTATGAGTAGAGTGGCTGCAAGAGCTCTATCCGCTTAGCTGGTCCTTTTACGTTTACAATCCATGGATTATTCGTTCTGCATCTGGTCCCCAAATGACTGCGATTTTAACAGGTCAAAGCGCCATCTTGAAAACAATCGAATTTCGAATGAGTATCACAGTTTCGCTTTTGAGTCGATGTTCACGCCACTGCAGCTTATTTTGCCGTCCATAATGAACAAAAAATGCCTTCTTTCCACCAGAATCCCGGAGCTGCATCTAGCCAATGGCATGTATATTTCCTAAAGGACAGAACATTACTCTCCAAAAACTTGTCGATAGCTAGCGACCAGATTCGTTCTTCATGGAGATCATCGGGATAATACAGTCCCCGTATTTCCATTAATCTGTTCTACTTGAACACTTAATAGTACGTGGTTAGCAAAGCATTCAGTCGAAGAATATCGTAAACGAGAGATTCAGCTGGAATTCACATGAGACCCCCATCAACACCAAGTTGGTTTGCAACTGAGTTAATTTGAATCGTTTATCATTATTACTTCATAAGCAATCTTTATGCTTGACGCGATCTCACGTTTCTAGTTTTCGCTTGAGTATTTTCACAGGACAAATAGCCAAAAATATGCGTGGACGTTCTACGAATGAAGGAGTTTAATCTGGTTCCGGTCCACGCACACATCACGTTCTCACCTCTAGATCTAAAATTAGTCTGAACCTAACCGGCCACTTGGTCCGTGTGTTTGATGTTCATCCACAATGCAAATGCTCATCACAATCTGGTTCAAACAGACGTCCTACGGTGAAAAGCGCCACACGGAACGCCTGCGTGCGTCACGCTCAACGTAGGGGATCCGAAAGACTGGATGGAAAATGACACCTAGCACAGTGGGACTTTTGTAAGTGCTGCGGTGGTCTTGTTAAGTGAACGTGTCATGCGCACTAATTTACAGGTGTGACACTCATTCAGAAACGTTTCTTGTTAGATCACTCGATCAACATCAGCTTCCGACCGATTGTAAACGACCCAGGTAGGAATCGGAAGAAAATCAAGTTTGACATTCCAACTGTCGAACGACCTGAAGCTTTGGACATGCTCACGGTAGTAGTGCCGGTGAAAAGAACGTGTGTAATTCTACGCAATGTACTACTCATAAGGTTGCTGAAAATTCTTCGACAGCCCACGACCGGTTTCGCCCTTCTTGGGGCTCATCAGGCAGGCGCAGTCCCCGAGTTTTCGTCAACCTTATGTTCTACTTGGACCCAAATTGGACTGTTTTCAAACTGATTTGCAAATGAGTGTATTTCCCATTTCTGAAGTCTATGGTAGGTATGTTCCCCACCGCTCCCCATCATCATCGACAGCATGACATTAGTGTTCAACACCGATGCTTCACTGCCATACAACCATGATTTATTTGAAAGCCTTGTTGTGAAGAAAAGAATAAAGGTGGACGGGGAAGGGACTTAGTGCTAGCTTACTACAATCAACCCGAGGTGCCTACATCTCCAGACACTTATTCAGGCAATCTGGATAGAAACTGAACGATTTCTTTCGAATGATTTACGCCCATTTTCCATGAATCCTCTACTGATCCAGCTACCAGTCTCCCAAGGAAGAAGTATTACAACTTAAGGAAGAAAGTGGAAACAAAAAACCCTATATGCCACCTCAAATTCGCGAAAAGGTGCTCCAAATATACCGAGTTTCATGACGTCTCATGTTTGGGTACAGCGCATGCAGCCACACATCTGTCTACAAGAAGAAATCAACAATCATCATGGACTACATCACCTCGTACTGTGCTGTGAGATTTGCTCTTGAAGGAAGGCTGGCAGACCTGTATGATCCGAAAGAAAAAGCTTCCCTACAGTGATGGTTGTCTGACGGTTGGAAATGTCATTCCCGTAGACGAAAAAGCTTATTTGGCAACTCTGAGAAGAAAGCAGATAGCAGAGAGGAATTCCTGATTTCTCCAATCACAGAACATTAGGTGACATAGGTTTTCCTTCAGACACACACACCCAAAATTGTGCCTACTTGTTTGTAAGATAAGGTCGATCAGATCAGGATTGATCCGCTTGCGGTTTTTGGGTGTAAATCCAAACAGAACGTATTCAAAGGATACTATCTCACTAAGTCTCTTATTGGTATGACAACATGTGTACACGGTTTTCGAGACGGAGGCTGGCAGCCAACTTGAAGCGGCTAATACAAGGATTGGAACCAGGATCGTCCACCCGGAAGTCAGTGGTTGTAAGCTTACCAGGTCCTGATGGTAGGGTTTCTCATACACTGCATGAACTGATGTTTGCTTCCCCCGACAAAAAAGGCTGACGTCCAAGTTAAAGGTATGCAAAATCTGGTGAAAACCCTGCTAAAAGTGTGTTTTGTTCGTAAGTACTAAACACCCCTGCATTTTTTTGAACACATGATTGTTTTATACAGATTGCTACTTATAGCACTTTGCGCACTTCAAGAGGACTACCTGAGATAAAGTGAGTCAGACGGCTGAGTTCAGGTTCAAACTGAAATAGGTGGTCGATATGGTAATGAGTTTAGCCGTCAGCAGACCACACTTCACTGATAGGCACCAAAACCTCTCACTTAGTTACAGGCTACGGGGAATGACGAGTATATGATCTCGATGATTTCCCCTTAGAGCATACAGTGTCTTAAGATATGAAGGTACCTGGGAAATTCAGGAACCGACTGAATTTTGGCTAATCTCTTCATAGGACCTAACTTCACGTAACGATGGGTCGGTATGGAGTATCAAAGATGACCTCACTATACAGGCCGGCTTCCCATTTCTGAAGTCCATGGTAGGTATGTTCCCCACCGCTCCCCATCATCATCATCACCATCATCGTCGCCATCATCATCATCATCATCATCGCCATCACCATCATCATCATCGCCATCACCATCATCATCATCGCCATCATCATCATCACTATCATCATCATCGCCATCATCATCATCATCGCCATCATCATCATCATCATCATCATCATCATCATCATCATCATCATCGACAGCATGACATCAGTGTTCAACACTGATGCTTCGCTGCTGTACAGACATGATTTATTTGAAAGCCTTATTGTGAAGAAAAGAATAAAGGTGGACGGGGAAGGGACTTAGTGCTGGCTTACTACAATCATTCCGAGGTGCCTACACCTCCAGTCACTCATTTAGACAATCTGGATAAAAGCTGACAACACGAACGAATGCCGTTGTTCTAGCACCTGACGGAGTGTGATAAAGTGATGTGTAAATGGTTACCATTTCGTCGACTGGTTCAGCCAGACTTTTCGACAGTATCGTTTAGCCGCTGTGCCATATGAATGAGCCACAGGTAATCGTCTTTTTATACCGAAACCGTGGAGTTTTCCATGCAACCCGAACTGGTAATTTTCGGAAGTGTTTGAAGAGACGTGCTACTTTATCGTTGTCCATATTTTGTTCAATACTGTCCACGTAGGACACTTCAGCCTCAAGTGCACTCCAGCTATCATGCATCTCTTCAACGAATCGGATGCTGGGCTCAAGGAGGAAAGAAGAGAATATAGACTGAAGGTTATTCATACGAGGTTTGGGGATGACTCTGCTCCACTCCTCAATAAACTTTTCAAAACAATATCGCTGGTTCCTGGCCATTGTCTATCCTAAATATCGATCGATCGATAAGTCATCACTTTGGCAAAGTTTTAAAAACAGCCTCGCAAAATGCACTAAGCTGAGAACTAATCTGGTTTTAACGAGGGGTTCACCTGAATCTCTGGTTTGCAATATACTTCAACTGAATTTACTGCACAAAGATCTTGCAGTTTGGACCCTATTTGAGATATCGCAGTCTTTTTTGAAGACGGAACACACTACTAATAAGGTCGGTGAAAATTCTTCTACAATCCACAACCGCCTCCGTCTAAAACCAGTCAATTTACAACGGAGTCTATATCGTGAAATGCGCACAATTTGGGTTCAAATGGGACATAACTTTTATGAAAACTCGGCTACTACGCCTATGTGATAAGCTGTCGAAGAGTTTTCAGTAACCATATGTGCAGTGTATTCCGTCAAGTCGGTAGCTTCATTTTCCAAGCCTTTACAAAACGGCAGCATGAACGTCCTTCCTTCTCTAATACGGCCCCTCGCTCACAAGACCTTGCTGGTTGATCTTTTTCAAAGTCGTCTGCTTGCTCATCACTGTCCAAAACGCTTTCCGATTGACTTAGTGTCCTATGCAAAAAAACCAAACGGGATGACAATTTTCTCGTCAGAAATCTGAAGATATGTTGAGCTGATCAGTAACGGATGAAAAAAGTAGTTCTTGTCCCACACCCGGAACCATATAAGGTCGTAAATTAAAAAGGTCGAGTGTCTTGCTTACAGGGTCCACCGAATTCGCAGTTTGACTCCAGTCGACTGCCGCCTCATTGAAGGGGGTTTTCAGGATATTCTGCGGTCCCTTCACTTAAAAACTTTCACAAAATCACTTTGGCAGTCTGTCTGGCATTCCTGTCTCGCAGTACCCATCAGCTCATTGCTGGTGTCACAGACATTCCGGAGTTTGTACTTTAGACTTGCTAGTGTACTCCGCTAAACCTAAGTCAGCTTGCCAAGCCCAAAAGCTTCACGAGAGCAGTAGAAACCAGCATTTGACGACGTAAAAAGCATGAGGCTTCCTATCTACTCGTAGCAACGAGAAGTAGTGTCTAGTCCGACAACGTTTGAGTGCACGAATCAATCCTAATAGTTGTTCAGTATTGTAACTTTACTCATCCGATAAGCTGAGATTACTCCAACTCGGCACCGCCAGTCTGTGACCGATTTCCACCTTATTGATATCATGTTTGTGTGAGTGGTCGATCGCTCTGGCGTTCCGTTTGATCGTCAATGATGCCCCGGCTTCGTCATAGACCACAGATCAGATAAAATTTAATCTAAGATCATAAACTATCTCAGCTTACAAATTTACCCTTAGCGAATACAAACAGAGAGGTCTGCGCTCCATAACCCGACCTTGCTTGCTGGGATCTTTTCCTACCTGGATAGGACTTCACCACTGTAGTTTGCAGGATTTGTTTCTCCACCAAAAACTGATATAGTTATCTTCGCAGCCAGCCAACCTAAAGCAAATCAATCCGCGCCAATTCTTCCACATTGGAGGAGTCCGAAATCAGAGCAAGAAGTGCCAACCATAACAGTAATTTTGCTGTCACAAACGATACTCCCTAGGTAGGACAGCAACAAGTTACCTTCCATGGACGTACGTATCAAATAAGACTATGTAGAGAATCGAGAAGAAATTGTCTAATGCCTGGAACATCAAACTTTAGTTTAAGCCTTGCCGGTTGGAAATACGAAAGATTTGTCTAAAACCTCCTGAGCCAATGCTTTTTAAGCTGTGAAACTGCGAAACCCCACGCTAAGCTAACAAGTCAACGGACGAAGCAGTCAGCAAAGAGTCTTTCTGTTCTAAACCCGGGGATAATGGAGGCGATGTGGAGGCCTCCAGGGGATTACATTTTGCAGTGAGTTGGACGTGCTTTGGTAGTACGTGAATTCAGTCTAGCAACTCAACAGCGGTACAATTCGTCACAAAATCCAGGAGGATTTTATACAGTCAAAACAGAAGTGCCCCTTACCGGTTTTGAAACGAAATCACTGATGCAGCGAAAAACTCTTTGGTAAGCTATCTAGGATTGGCCGAGCTAAATAGTTCAAGGCGAGGCCCCATCGGTAGATGGGGCTCGACTTTGAACAACTGCACAGCTAAAATTCTCTATAAAGTCAGATTATTCTGCGTCCTGTGTCACAAGTATACAGTGAAAGTCGCCAACATTATGATGGTCAGCTTTCAAACAGCGCGCATCATATAAGAAGCATCTGACAAAACACTCCAGTCACCGGAACCGATAATCAAGACCGAATAAAATCATTTCCAAATATCCAGTGCATACGACAGAAACAAGAAATTGGGTTTAACCCTAACTAGACAGCAGAGAAAGTGACCATGTAAACTGGCTAGTAATCGGTGTGAATAGCGAGAGACATACACATCCTGGAGGGTTGTCAGTTTTTTTTCATTATGATATTAATACAACCTTTTCGGACTATCTCATTGGACTGTTGTGTGATCCGGTCGAGGAACCTTTCAATATCTACGTGAAAAGGTTGAATCTGCGCTTAGGTTCACTAGTGAAACGATACTCTGTTTTCGAGTTGCCTGCTTGCCGAATGATAGCCAATACAAACCTCCTCTTTTCTACGGCAATGAAATTTTATTTTTGTCCCGCATTGTAAACGGTCCTGGTGGGAAAGGATTGAGAGAAGAGAGTTTTCCATTCCGTTCGAAGTGAATGCTCCAGATATTCAGCGCTGTCCTCTATCCATAATTCACACACACGCACGCACAAATGCAACCTGTTGAACCTGTGTACTTATCGTGTAGACTATTATGAAGTAGTAACTTTAGCGAAACACACTCGTTTGAAAACTACTTACAAGGTTGCCGAAAATTCTTCGACAGCCCACGACCGGTTTCGCCCTTCTTGGGGCTCATCAGGTAGGCACAGTCCCCGAGTTCCCGACAACCTTATGTTCTACTTGAACCCAAGTTGCACTAAATTAGCGAACTACACTGATTTGCAAACCAATTTGGTTTTGCGGGAGACTCACCTGGAACCCAGCTGAATCTCTCGTTTGTGATGTTTCCAGGCAACTGAATATGCTGTACCAGGCCGCCTCATG
>SJOL01009911.1:10257-23961 GCA_004794785.1 Opisthorchis felineus
GTATATGAGAGCTTCCCAGAAGGAGGGCCCCTGAACATCCGCGATCGGATTATTATTTATTCACTGACCTGGCCAACGACGAACTATTTTAAAGAGAACAATTCTTGGTGAGTCTGTTCCATTCGACCCTTTTTATTATGGTGTGCTCAATTCAAAATAATTATATTTATTTCTTTGCCATACACTCCCCCTAAAGTAGCTTTTTGGGTACCCAGACCACTACAAGTGCTACACCCTTTTTTCGCTTGTGCATTTCGGTTGTACGACAGCCGCTGAACGACAAGAACAAAAACGACCCGGGAAACTTGGACAAAAGCCTCGATCCTGTGTATCAATCCGTGAGTCCGTGAATAGACTGACCGCCCTTTCGACGGAATCAATCGCACCATTAAAGTCAATGGACTTCAAAATGCTGGGTGTTTTTTCATGTGAGGCCGCTATGACATGCAAGGCATGTGGATATTTGACCGGTACCGTCCCTACCGGTCAAAAATTGGCGCCACTATGATCCACCTCTGGAGATCCCTCATACTTATATCGCAGGCTATCATCGCCTCCCAAAGGATTAAGTACGCGGGCATTTTTGGAACAAAGCCCGCGCAATCTTTTTTCAACGAACCCTATTATCACACGGCGGACACTCGGTAGTGAGTGTTCCGAAATAAGAAGACAATTTTATAGGACAAAATCCCTCATTATTTCGGGTTGTTCGTACCCAAAGCATCCCCTCTCAGTGTCTTGCCCACGATCCATCTGCGGTCCACTTCGAACCACTGGGATGTTTTTTCATGTAAGTCCCCACTCAGACGGGATTACCGCCCATAACTGAGCAATCGGAAAGCTACGCTACTAAATTCTTTCGCCTGTGCATTTCCAGTGAACCGACACTGATGAAAGACATGAACTACTCGGACCCGGTGAGTTTTGCTCGCCCCGTGTATCAGTCGCCCAACACCAGACGCAAACAAGGACTGACTTCGCCGAAACTATGGGATTTCCAGGCACGGAACTGCACAGGGAATTCGTCTAGTTTGACTGCACAACTTAGTGGTGTCTTACCCATAGCTGTTTGTGTAAGAGAGTGAAATTCTTAGGTCAGTGTAGACCGCCCATACTTAAGTACCCGTTGACTAAGCATAAATCCAAAACTTTGTACTGTATAACGTTTCATGGTATTCTTAAAAATGGAGATAAGATCTGTGTAAATTCCAACGCAAATTCCACCTGGGTCGATATGTGAACAACACTCAGATTCGTTCCACTCGTAGGATGCAACAAATTCTATAAAGCTCTTCACAGTCTGGCAAAACTTTTTTCTGGCGCCCAACTGCCGTCGTGTATTCGCTTCTGGGGCAACGTGATGCATTATTTAGTATGGACGCTACGCTGCACCTCTATGGAAGGTCGCCGCCCTCAAGTTTACGAGACTGCTTGGTAGGTAATGCAAAGTTCCTCAAAAATTTGCACTTAGGGTGCAACCGCCCTGGTGCGATGTCTCTCCTGTAGCAACTTTAACGTCAGTAAGCTTGACTTCTTCAGTAAGAACAAAAATCCCGGAAATGTGACCAGTGATGGTCTTTCATCACCACCCCTGAGCCCCTACATATGCGTGACCTTGATTATGATGCACTAACTATGCATCGTAGCCTGCTCAAACAACCAACCATTGCCCTGCATCATCATAATTTTGTACATCAAAGTTTGTGAACTCTGGGAAACGAAGTTACACAGCTGTTTGTTGCGTGTGGGCGAAATGTACCTGGATAAGACAATGTGCAGCCTATAGGTGGACCACCGAGGACGGAGTACAGCTAGTCGCTAGAGCATCGTGCTTCTTTATTTCATCGCATGCCAGGCGTTGGCTGATGGGGTGCCGGTCAAAATTGAGCCAGCTTATTGTGTGCATGTGCTCCAGATGGTAGAATGTCATCATGCAGGTTTCGTTATCCTCGTGAGGACTGACCCTCACCGACTACCCTGAACAGCGTGGGCTGTCCGTCAAAAAATTCACCATAATTTATTCCTGCCATAAAATTCTTGGTATTGTCTTGCTCGGTGGGAAAGTTGCTGCAACAACAGAAAGCCTTTCGCAAATAAGCAGCGAGTGGCCGCTCCTTTTTCAGTTCACGTGGACAAAAAAGCGTATTCATTGACGCATCATCATATTTTTTTCTCAGTCCGTGGACAAATTCCTTACCTGCGAAACTGCTGCCGCCTTACTTGATACCCAACTGCCTCCCGGGCTCCTCTTTGAATCGGGTCCAGTGCGCATTTGAGTTTAGCGACGATACAGTTAGTAGGCAAGTAAAGGACACTATTATCATATCTTCCTAACCTCTTGACTTGCTCCAAGCCACTGTAAGATTAAACGCTTACTTGGTCTAAATATGTTGTGTTACTGTCCTGGTTGTTTTTCTCTTTTTCCCCAGCCAACTAACGCATCGTTCTAGTCAAATTTCTACCAAGGATTACTCTATCAACTCTGTCTGGTGACCGGTGCTCTTGGACTAACTGTAACTGACAAAAACCAAACCAAAGTCACCTTTTTTATTCATCACTATACGCCGATATATATATCATAACCATTTGAGGAGTTGCTCCACAGCTCACTAAACACACACGCAAAATCGCGGTACGCTTTTGCTTGACATGGCAGCACACACCAAGGCCCAGTCACAGTTTAGCCATGGTGCACGCACCCTGAATATCACCATTCCATTCCCATTGTCTCATTGTCATTTTATTTATATCCTCCGCGACATGCCTTTACCAGCGCCTGTTTGCTGTTTGCTTGTCCGAATTGACTGAGTTGTTTTACTGGCCCGGCTTCCCCTCGACCGGAAAAAATATTAGGTAGCTGGAGTATTTTGTTATTTCCCAAGCCGCATTTATGACTGCGTCGTGGTTTTCCACATTGCCGATCCGGTAGCACGCACGAGGGATGAAAACCTATTGCGGTCGCCCTGCAGGGGGGGTCGCCCTGCAGGGAGGGTCGCCCTGTTACGTTGCACCATGGTGCGTTCGTATACCCGCCACCCCTGCAGTAGCACGGGTGCATCGCCCATCGCCGGTGGTTCTGTGTCCGGCCTTTAATTCAGGAACTCCACAAAAGAGCATTATTGTTTTCCACTTGTTGATGGCGGTGTTGGACTCGTCTTATTTTTGTCATTTATCTGGTAGCGCCATAAACTACAGTTGGTCAAAAATTTACATTTTGCATGTCAAAAAGCATACGTAGGATTGCCTGAAGATATTCTTCAATGCCCACGGCTTACATCGACGTGCAAAGCTTTAGCTGCATTCGTCATAGCCGGGGTTGCATTGCACGAAGGCCCACCTCGTCAACAAAACAAAACACACACACCTAATACTGCTCCCAGGAGTGGATACATACAAAAATAATAATATATATGCAACAAGATTCTTAACCTTCCACTACCAGCATTAAATGTAAGCGCCCAAAAACGTTTCACTATATACCACTTGTTGATTGAAGCTGATAGCAGTACTTCGGGGACTGGCGACCATTTCTCTTACATTCACTTTCCGCGTATTGTCCATCTCACCTAATAACCTCCAGAAACTCTAGTCCACCATCTCGAAAGTTCTACTCCCGTGAGTCCTTGTGTTTGATTTTCCTTACCACATCAACTGTCTGCGTACTTATACCGATTTGTTCTATCTCCGGTGTCATAACAGCATATATTGGCAAGCTTAGCTGTTTTTGATCGCTAGGCTACTAAGTACACAAAGCTCTACCCATGTCCTGTTTCATTCACTCACTTGTTGTCACCACCCCAATTGTGGCACACGTTCAGTTTTTTCTGTTTATGCATTGTATCCTATCTGATGCCTCCTAAAACTCACCAGGCCTTACTGATCTCATCACATTCCCTCTTCTTCCCAAGCTTCCAACTTCGGGAATACCAAATTCGGATGCCCCGTTTATCCGTTATCCACTCCACCTGATCTGTGCGTAACACCCAAAGGTATCCCCATGCAAAAATACCTGCGATCTTACATTGGCTTTGTTCTATCTTTTTTGGATCCCCTTGGCCAACCCAAAATATCTCGCTGCTCACAGGATTGCACATTCTAGCCCAATCACCACAAACATGACGTCCGTTCCGGGGCTGTCCAGAAACTGAAGTATGTCAGTGCAATGATGGCATGGCACTCTCACAACCAGTTTGATAGCATACCCACAACTATTCATCTCCTACTTGACTGTGCCCTCTTGCCAACTCATTCCCTTACCTGCAACCATGAGCAAACTCTTAAGTGGCCCCAGCCGCCTCCGGGACACGTTCGGCCTGAACTGCTGAACCTTCCGTTCGGATGTAAACATCTCGTTGACTTTCATTCTATGCTCCCCGCAAAGTTACTCAATTTCTGTGCAGTTTGCATTCCGTCTTGTGCGTTAGCACCGACTCACTCTCCCAAGGAACTTTTACGTCCGACCCCACTCCAACAGCGACACCAGTGAGTCTCTACAGTTTCATTGTACACCGTGATTCTGAGATTCCTGCTACCGTTTATCCGTATTGCTGATTCCTCCAATTCATCATCCCCACTTACGCTTTTCGCGACCCTAGCCATATACCGAACAGTTCAAGGCAGAAAGTCCTCATCGGTGGGTGTAGAATTTAGTTCAAACTGACCGGCCAAATCGCGGCAATTTTGCCTCCTCACCAGATTTGCCGTTCTGGTTCCACATTTTCCGCAAATTGAAATTCTCTCATAACGCGCCAGGCAATATGTCTCTTGTTTTGCCATGCCTCGTTCTGCTTTTACCCGCCGCCTTCAAATCTTAACGATCTGATCTTGTCTCAGCTTGGTATGTTCCCCCAAAAGTAGGATAAACTGGTAACTGTGTTTACATTCCCATGCCGGTTTAGGCGTGGCCAAGTCTACATTGGATTATGCCCACTGTTTATGACAGTGTCCGTTTTCCACGAAATCCTTAGTACCCGCAAATCTCGCCAGTCATGCTTTTATTCTTACTGTAACAGTAGGATCATGCCTGACGGTATGCCACCCACTAGTTGCGAATAAGCATTGTTATTGTTATTATTATTGGTAGTAGTATGTAGCTGCCTCATCTGCTATCTCTAAGGGCAGCAGTATGGCCTTAGTGAACCTCATGACAGCGAAAGGCTGCAGGATCTCTCTCTTGTTCACCTTTGCCCAGTGAACGAACCTGCTGGCCAAGGGGAGCGGGTAGAAAAAGGACAATCCTGCACTACGATTAAGCGCAATATGGAGCGGTCTGTAGAGTTGACGACGGAAGTATGGAGACAAGTAGGCGTTTCTCACAGGTGACTAGCACGTCCATATGTATAAAAGCTTTACGCTGCTGGCTCTTGGGAAGGATGAGTTAGAAAAATTGGTCCTGAAAACCGCGCACTCTGACTGGTCACAGGTGTTTTTTGTCTGTCAAATGATTGACAGATACGGGTGAAATGACTGAACTATGGTAAAAGCCTACCACGAGCTCGATGCGGCTCAAAAAGCATCTGCAAAGTAGTAACAAGGACAGACGTCCATGATTTAGTCCAAACGCTGTTGGGCCAGAGTAGCCTCACCGGCCTACGGCTAGTCAGACTACGGCATTGGCCTTCCTTGCGTGAGCTGGGCTTTTTGACACTGGCTGCAATCATGGTAGCGGAAAAATGCATCACCGTACCACTTTCCTGCGCGCCAAGCTTTTATGTTAGAGGCTCGACACAGGATACATCGTACAAAACTCCTTCCTCGGCCCGAGTAAACAGGTAATATTACCCTCTCCTGCAGATTGAAGTTCACTGACCCTCCACTAACACATTCTCCTCAAACTTCAACTGGTCAACTATGCCCAGTATATTCACCAACCTCTAGCCATTGGCTTGTCTCTAAAAAACCTTCAGTCTCGTGGCTCCCAACGTCCATACTATCCGTCTAATTGGGCAGCAGACGTCTCTTGATGGAATTTCCCTCTTATCGACTATGCCGTCTCCTACACACGCACCTCAATTCGCTTAGGGTAAACTAGGACACTTCACACTTCAAGCTTTGGGTATCTGGTGTTCAGTGCAATGGCTGATCATACCTCTGCCGTTGGGAATTGCTCCCATCCCCAGGACAGACAGAGCCCCAAAATTTTATCTATATAATTAGTTGACTTTGTCTGCTACGATAATCTGGGGCGAGTTGGGCCAATACAACTCAATGCGGTAAACGGCGTACAGTTGTCGGGTTTGTTTACATTCGTCCTGAACGCTCTTCCATACCTGGGGGAGTTTGATGCTCATGGGGTCTCTCAAGGGAAGATCCTACTCTGGATCAAGGCGTTCCTATCAGACAGAACATTCCGAGAGAAAGTAGGCTCGACCTACTCTTCTCCAGCGCCGGTCTCCATTGGAGTTCCTCAAGGCTCCGTTCTGGGACCACTGCTGTTTCTGATATACGTCAACGACCTTCCAGACGTTCTTTCAAGTCCATGTCTACTTTTTGCGGACGACTTGAAATCCTGGAGTACCAATGCCAGTGCCCTTCAAATGGATGTAGACGCTGCAAAACAGTGGTCGTTGGACTGGCACCTTCCTCTAAATGACGAGAAGTGCGTCCATATGTCATTTGGAGGAGACTCAGCGAACGCCTATGTCGTGCATGGTGAGAATGGTCCAGAAGACATCACGAAGATAGATACCAAAAAGGATTTGGGTATCTGGCTCTCTTCAAACATGTCCTTCTCAATGCACCATGAGAAATCGGCCCAAAAGGCATTCGCCGTTCTACGGATGATTAGGCGCACCTTCTCCCGTATTACTCGCATGGACTTCCAAATACTCTATGGGGCCTACGTCAGACCGCTTCTTGAATACGCCAACCAAGTTGTCTACTCAGGGCGCACGAAGGACGTAACCCTCACTGAGCGTGTCCAGCGAGCTGCTACGAAAATGGTTGCGGGCCTTAAATCCGTGGACTACGAAATGCGTCTCACGGCGCTTGACCTCTTTCCCCTCGAGTATCGCCGCCTCCGAGGGGACCTAATTCTTACTTATGCCCTGTTTGAACAAGGTTTGGCCAACAGGTTTTTCACCGTTGAGCCAGCAAACACACGGCGGGGACATGGTAAGAAGATTTTCAAGCTAAGAGCGCACACTTTTATTAGGCAAAATTTTTTCTCATTTCGTGTAGTAGCTGCGTGGAATAACCTTCCTCCGTCAGTTGTCCACGCTCCTTCTAGAACCCATTTTAGAGCACTACTAGACACTTTTCTATGCGAGTCCTCGTGCTGGCAAACATACTGCCCCGCGCTGAGAACTTACAGAGCAGTGCTACACCTTTTTTTCGCTTGTGCCTTTCAGGTGAACGACAACCGCAGAACGACAAGAACACAACCGACCCGGGAAACTTGGGCAAAAGCCTCGATCCTGTGTATCAATCCGTGAATCCGTGAATCCGTGAAAAGACTGTTCTGGTCGGCAAGGAATTCGGATGCTGTCAATCTTGCGAGTGATATTAGCACCCAAGTTGGATGACTGGGTGAGAGATTCAGAGTAGATGACAGGTATATGAACAACGAAAAGCCTCTTCCTCAGCCGGGTTCTGAACACAATTTTGTCTCCGGCCATTGATAAATTTCAGCGTAAGCGCTCGCACTAAGTTCCCCGGAGGCCACGAACCACAAGGCCGCTATGTGCTTAGTTGGATAATACGTGATTGAGGACCATATTTATCCAAATTTTTCAAAGCAATGACACTGCCACTCCTCGAGGAAGGACAGGCTAGTGAGGTTCCGCCACGATCGCTAAAAGCTATCACCCTGAAGGTAATTACTGCGCTCAGTTGCAGTGGGACCTGGACGGCCTTGCCTAACCCCATGCTCCCTCGGGACAGATAGTCCCCTGTAGTCAGTTGGGTCAGAATTCTGAGTCATCGGCCCCGAAAGGGTCCTTCATAGATACCATAACATACGCTGTCTCGCAGCTAAAATTTTTATTCAATGGCTGGAGTAAGGGTCTCCGAACAAAAGCCTACATCTTCCCATAGCCTTGTGGGACTGGCTTTTTCAATTGGAGGTTGAATGCGTGCCAACTCGGCAACCCCCACTTCGACCCGGGCCACCGAAAATTATCATTCGAACTTACGGGACTCTATTCGCCGGATGGTCATCACAAGCACTAACTTCAACTTCTGATTCACTTGGCTTCCAAAAAATTAATCTTAGCTCTACATGTAGGCCTCTGTCCAGAAAATAAATCCAAACAAGTTTGTATAAAATTCAGGAATTCCTTTTCAATTTGCTACTTTGTACATCTATAACATATCAAACTGGACAACGGGTAGCTCTTGCCCATACTTTGATTTATCTTTCGACCTATGTTTGTTGTGTCTACGGAACACGGTTGCAAGGCCCCAGTTCGTTTATGCATCTCAGACGGCTCAATACGAACCTAGAGTTCTCGTTTCACTGAACGTGGCTTCAGTCAGTATTCATTTCTGCACTATAGTTGCTGCCGCCAACAAGAATTGCATATGATGATTCTGACGCTTGAAATGCGTACTCACGTTGGCTGAGTGCTTCCTGATGATAAAACCTGGTGGCTGATCCGGGATGACGCCCACAACACAGTCATCTGCTGAATAATATTCGTTTCTGATCGGCGAAGGCGCTCAGGCCGTGTGACTTGTAGGCTACAAATTTCGAACCAGCCGCGGATTCATTTGGACCACGTGGAAATTGCTTAACGCTGGAGAGCTTCGATACAATATTACGGTTCGCTTTGGTGCGACTCATTAGATTTCAATCACGGCGTTGTGTAAACACGTGTATCGGTTTGATTATTCTCGGGAATACGCCGGTTTCTTTACAGATATCCGTTTAATCATGTCTCAAGTATTTCTATGGTTCGAAAATATCGAGTTAAGTCAGAAGAGTTAGAAGCCTTTAGAACACTAATGGAACAATAGTAATTTTGTAATACGAGAACTTCGAAAAAGGCTCACTTTCAAACCGTTTTCATGAGGTCTCCAAGACAACGCAATGAGTGCTGGATATCATCACGGTCAGCAGCACCTGTGGGGGCCAAGGAAAGATTGCAGTAACAAAGGACCGTGACGGCACGCGCATATCCATAAATCGCCGGATAATGAAGAGCCCAAGGAGTGAAAACGAGCACTGATGGTGCGTAAAAGCCGTAGAAATAGAGAACACATTTGAAATGGGGAACAATGGCACGCTGTCTCAGATAAGCCGATCAAATGGTCCAAGAATGATGTCAGACAAACAATCTTCGAAAATGGCTGGATCTCACTTGATTCACAGCAGTCTTATTTAACGATGGGCTGAGTACTTTTAAGAATGGACCAGTTGGGCACCATGAGCACACCACTTAGAAGAACCAAATGAACCTTTATGAGACGTCGGCATCAGTCCGAAATTTACGACAGAATTCCAAGGTACAGTTTCTTTTGGTTGATGTCACAAAGCTCCCGGAGGTGTTTCGCACCCTGCACTCCTCAAAAAAACGTGAAAGTATGTTGTGGTAACCTATCGATCCAAACTGACATACCGGGAATGAGGAAAAACTCCAACACAATGAAGCGACTAAATGGTGAGTCCTAGGTTCAAAAAGCGTGAAAGGATATCGTGCACAACCGCCGCAACATCTGCGTACTAGTTTTAGCCGCAAGAGTGTCAATAATAGAAATGTTTATTCCCGACTGGAATTACCATTTAAATGTTGCCATGTCACCGCGATAATCACGCTTAGTTTCACCCCGCGAGGGGTATGAATTGAGCATACCGTTATGTTGCGGCCACATTTGGAACAGCGTTACCCATTCCGAAGATCAATTACGTCTATCGTCCTTGATATTACACGTGTCTCCGGCACTATTGCCTCCCACATACTTTAGTAATGTCTGGAAAAGAAGGTTGTATTTCAAATTTTATGTCTCCCCAAAATGAACACGTCGGGGCGGCGTTTCTAACCTAAGATATTTGTGGCGCCGAAATGACGTCAGCTTGACCGTCAAGGGTAGCGTGTACAATCCCGCGGTCCGACCTCTCCCACCGTATGGATAGAAGACTTAGCTGCTGCGCGTGGAAGACCTCTGAAGTCGCTCTATGTTTGACCATAGGGGCTTCCGGGGCTTTGAGCGGGTCTGGATGCAAACATCAGATCAGTAATCCCGAGGTATATCAGATGGTTTTTGAAGAGCTCACTCACATTCCATAGATAAGATGGTCACACTCCATAGGTTACACTGGTTAGGCTAGGTAACTGGTGCAAGAACTTCTTGATTTTTGCGATAAAACACCCCCTGATCCTGTTCGATACCACACTCATTTTTTCATTGTAAGGCTCTGTCTGTACGGCAGTTGTTCTCTTCCAGTATCGCTGTCAACGACGATAACAAAGATGCGGTCAAGATGGCGGGCACAGATTCCTTAAAATTGGATAATTATCGTTTGAGGAATGAGGGGATATGTTTCTGCATTGTTTTTGCCCAGGAGATGAAGAATGCTTGAGCTGCAGGGAACGGCCCCTATCGAGGCCAGCCGATTCGATCTCCCGGCTGATGGACAACGGGGCCAGAGAAATGATTTGCGGATAAGGTGGGAGGTCAAATCATTCATAGGATAATCGTCCTGACCAATGGTTCGAACAATAAAATATCAGTGTAGCTTGTCTCCTTCCAGAAAAGTTCTAAAGGAAACTGAGGAACCCGAATCCAACGTTTACATCCATCTGTCATCGGCAATACAAATGCAGCGCAAAATGGTATATCTACACCAAAAGTCACTCTGGCTGAATAGTCCTCATTCTGTGCGATCAATGTTGGTTGGACCATGGTGCGGACTCTGACGGTATTGTTGCAGATCCTGTGAGAAAAAATAATATCGTTGGACTAGGGTGTCAAACTGCTGCGCCGATCTTCGAGGAAGGGCGCAAGCTGGTCACGCGGATACAACTTCGGCGTGGCTGTGGGATCCAGGATACCTCCTGACATTATTTCGCGCATGTTGAGCAATCATCCTGGAGATGATTCACGAGACTATAGGCTGGCTTCGCCCTGCATGAGGATGCATGGACTGCATGTTTACATTGGGGAAGGCTTAGGTTCGTGTACCGATCCTTAGACACGCACCCTAAATATCTCTGAATACATAGCTTGAAACAAGAAGATTTTGCATAAAATTTAAACATTTGACGTAATTTCCTGAAAATCATAGAACATATCCGGACAGTAACAGTTTTGCCAAAATTTGTTTAGGCGTACCCAAGGCTCACCTTGGGCGCGGAAGTTATATTTTTAATGGCTGCCGTAGCTTGCAATGTTGTCTCTGTGAATAAGAGAAATTTTTTGTACAAGTTGGTTTACTCACGTAGTTCCTGTTGTATTGGATTTGGAAATATTTTGAAAGAGCACTTGAAGAAAAATTGTGTTGTCTTTGCCCATGCAAACCCAAACCAAAGCAGCCATTCACGACCTTTGTGAAAGAGTTTCTAATCGTTGCAGCAGGCGTCCTGCCGGACAAAGCCAAAGAATTTGTCTCAACTAGTAGAAGTAGTTGAATTTCCACGATAGACGGCGCAATCTGAATCGGGTGCGTGGCGAAATTCTACATTCGCCGTTATACAGAGAGTTGACAGTGTCATTGGAAGAATTAATGGGTTAATAGACAGCACGAGCGGACAATACAATAGGGTTGCCAGTACAATAGGGTTGCCAGTACTACAGAGTTCTGGCTCAAATTCAGGGGGTTAGGAGGACCTTTTCGGCGCATGCAACTTACTTGGTCTTGAGGTGGTAGAAACCAGGTGAACTACCGGTCAGCCATCAGACTGAGTATGGCAGTCCCGGTACTGTCATCGTGACGTCTCACTTGGGCCCTTAGACATCCCGGTACGTGAACATCTCCGGTGAGTTAGTTGGGGTTGGCAGGGTAGTCAAGATTGTCAAGAAAATCCTAACAGATTAAGACCAGCGTGGACCAACTATAGTTCTGGTCCATTGAGGGTGCAGGATGGTTCATTGTTCACCTTCAAACGAGGTAATAAGCCATCTGTATCTAGGTTGGAGGCTCCAAATCGAAGTGACGAAAAGGTTTACTAGATGGCAGTGGGTATAAATTAGACTGTGGCCCAAAATAGCACACAGCTAAGAAATTTCACAGTTTTTTACTACTGTAGTGAGGATTTACTGCCCCATTTCAGAAGCGATAATGGACATTCAGGGGAAGATATTAGGAACGTTGGTATGTGGTCGATGCGAACGAGTGTGGCCATACGTGAAAGGGTGGGACGTGCATTAGCTGGACAGCGTTCCACCAAGATCATGGTTAGTTGTGCAATCGCCCATGAGGCTAGGTGGGAATGCCAGAGATGTGAGTGGACGATTCCCAAGGTCGTGGTTGCAGCGTACATGACTTCGTAATTAGCTTGTGTAAAAGAGCGTGGTCGGCTGACAAGCACTGGTGGATGTAAGATGGTTGTGTATTGGAGCGTGATGGGGAAAAAAGGGTTAGAAAGCCATTGAGGGCAGTTTTTGGAGCGGTTCAGTAGAACTTATTCAATGCGTGGGTGGGGGAGCTGCAAAGGAGGACGAGTTACCAGTTAGGAGCTGCAGTGAACAGCAGTATACTAACTGTGGATATGGATTGCTTTCTGATATTACCTGTCGCGCTGAAAGCGGTGCAGAATAATCGTGACACTTGACTGAATCTACAGGAATTAGTAGCTGGAAGCCTGCATGGAAATGAACTCGAAGAAAAGCCTGAGGTAAAGGGTCGTGTCACATATAAGGAGGATGAGTTGACAGCATGACGCTTTACAGCCTAAGGAAAAGCGCAATGGCTCTGCAAAACGAACCGCGTCAGAGGCATCGCACTGTGAGCTTTTAGCGAGTCTCTAATAACCAATCCAATAGATAGCATTTTTCACTCTGCTATGATCGATGTTTTTGTTTCCTAGAAGGATTTCTCGTGATATATTTAACATCCAGTGGAAGCTTAGGCCAGCGACACGTGCGTTCAAAGGAAGCCACTTTCCCTCCAGTTTTCTGTCTTTTCCAGTGCAGAGAATAGAGCATGGGGCCAAGTATGGATTAGGACGACTTTGGGAAGAGAGCATGCGGTAAAAAGGAGAGCTGTCAACTGTGCAGTCCCACGCCTCGTTAAGAAGAGGAGGAGCAGAAGGGGCGGACACTGTACGGAAAGAGCTGAAAAGGCCAATCAGGTAGGACAAATTTTGATGAAAATATAAACCTCATTTAGGGGAGGGATTCCGGGGAGTCGGGTTCCATCAACCGCTTAATGGACATAGACGGGATTGATGGAATTTTGGTGATGTATTTAACTTGGGAGTGGATTAAAGGATATTTGTCCTTGAAGCAGTGCGATGTAGTTGACTTTTCAGTCCCCAGGCAGATCATGATCAAACTCATCATCGAGTGAAACTCGTTTACGGAAAATGAACGAGTGACTACCCATATTTATGCCAGTTGTTTAAATAACCAGAAACATTCCATCAATGGTGGTTTCCCAATTTTCAAGCGCGGGCATGGCAGGTTGACCCCATACGCAGTTATGATGATGAATGGCTGACTTTGGCCGCTGGATTAGGCTATCATGCGTAGCTGGAGCCTCACAATCAGCGATGCACATAGGTCTGGACCTAGTTTTTACTATAAGTAGACAGGTAACAGCGAGTA
>SJOL01009911.1:30409-40875 GCA_004794785.1 Opisthorchis felineus
TAAAAATTAAAGAGCCCGACGTCAACTTTGACATGCCCGACACATCACTTTTACCATATCAGATCCTCCAGCACAAGATATTTCCTCACCTTCAATCACATCAACACCTAAATCAACGCCGCCTCTCTTCATCTTCCACCATTCTGGCACCATGACCCATGCATCTGTTTCGCTCAAGTCCAAGCTCAGTTTGCCCTTCGCGGAATCACCCAACAGCATACTATGTATTACCATGTGATTGCAAGTGTAATGGCTGACCTTTTTTGACACCGCCGTAGCGCTTCTTGATGCTATCCAGGTAACTGACGTCATGGTTTCCAATGGGAAATATATCCCATCGGGATATTGGTAATTTACATGGTGATGTCTGAAAATGCCGCAACATCCACTGACTAGTTGCGCGTATCTGAGACTGAGGATCACCGGCAGGAGTGCATGCTCGCATTAGTACCGCACAGCGCATCAAGTTATCTCCGACTTTTATACGCGAAAGCAAGCTTCCCAAAAACAGTGTTGTTCCGAAGTTCGACGGACAAAATCTTCTAATTTGTTACGTCTGAAGAGGATAACGCATACAGACATTGTTCAATTGACCGAATGGGTGGAATGTACATGAGATATTCAGTAGATGTTATTTCCCGTTCGAAGAACACAGTGGAACGTTAAAATAAGCGAAGATTTGACTCCGTATTTTATCTCGAAAACTGGTAAACACCTGCAAATTGGCGTTGGTGGGTGACCTTGAATGTTCGCTCAATTAATCAAAATGTTGTGAGCAACAAATCACTGAAATGTGCAACCGGATTAGGTTAGTTCCCTGTAATGTTTGCAACCTTGAAAACCTCAGTTTCGGCAAACTTTATTTCGGTTTGCTTTTAGTGAGCGGCTACCTTTGTCGATGGTCCTCTTCTTTGAACTGAAGGCTCCTTTTGCCTCTGCCGATCGTTAAAATCCATTGTGGTAGTTTGCGATCAGAGCGGTCTCTTATCCTTTGTAGGGGCATTATACGGCAATTTCTGTCGGCGCGTATGAGTATATAGGAAGCTGTCTCCTTAGTGCACCACACCCAACGGTACAGAAAAAAGCTGCCTTACCTCACCATCCTTCTTTATTTCTGTTAGTTACGTGTTGCTTGTGAATTCTCTGTATGCTTCTGCAATCCCGACGACCGAAATTCTCCTGGTGTACTGGCCAACAGACGCTGAATATGCAGACGATATTTGTATCCTTTTTTGTGGAATCAAACCTTAATCTCAAGATTTCAGATCACCCGGCTGAATAGTTAGATAAATTGATCTACGTGAGCGGTTTCACTGTTTCTGGAGGATTAGCATGAGAATACTTGACAAATCAAGGCTAGGATAGCTTTTGCCAACCTGGTAAATCTGTGGCATCGATTTGACACCATTTAGCCAATAAGGGAGGACGGTTCGGCCCACATCGCTTGGTTCAGATACGTCTCCTTAAAGCACAGTATTTCATCGCGACATTTCATCACCGGTGTCACGGAAGCCCTTGCAAAGCCTATTGGGAACATCACATTAGCTATTGTGACGTATGTCGGCTAGTCTTAGAAGGAGGGGACTCCCATGCAATCGACGATCTGCTAACGCCTCACAAGATAAGCTAGTAAGAATTCCACTGCGCATGTCGGAGGGCAGTTAACGTCGGAGTACTTTTATCTAACTCTATTCTGGGTGGAATCGGCCGGGAAACAACGTACTACTGAACTCGGTTGAACTGACAACGGCAGCATCCGTCAATGGAGAACACAGGAAGCAACATTTCGGTGGTTAACGACGCTGGCAGACATGGCTCAATCGGTGGTGCTTCTGCATCCTGGCTGTTACTCTCGATGCGTTGGTGCCCAGTTTCCTCCTCGTCGATCTGATTTGACACCAACCAATTGATTAAGCCATTGCCTACATTTTCCTTTTTTTCCGGGACCCGAAGCCCACTTAAAAAGCCAATTTGAACTAGTGGACTGGCTTGAGGGCTGCAATGATCCAACTGGGTACACTGGGTTGAACTTCTTTCCACAATTTGCAGTCATGCCTGCGGAACCAAGGGAGACCAGTGAGAATGAGACCAGCGAAAACAGTGTCCGTGCTGTGATGCAGTCTGTGGATAATAATGCACTACATATTGTCAGCAAAGTGTTTTATACAGGTGACCACCACGTCCGTAGTTTTGGAGGCCGCACTGGTGCTCCCCCTTGAGGAAGTACGGGTTGGAAAAAGTCAGCCCTGAAAACCTCACACTGATCGTCCAACAGAGACCCTACTTCGTCCTGAGGCGCATTGGGTCAGACGCTCGACTCAATGACCCCAGGTTGAGCTCTAAAAATAAATCCTCTTCCTGCGTTTTGGAAACCGGCGAGTCAAATTTGGCCGTTTAGTTCGTTTTCCCCCAGCGTCTCACCCTGAAAGCAAACCTCGTTCGATCATCCAATTGTCAGTAACCTGACCAGTTTGCCCTATCCGCTACCCTTAACAATGAACAGGTAACATTTTTTCTAACTTCACTAGATCCTTCCATGTAGGAGTATCCAGCGTCCATACTTCATGTCAAACAGGCAACCTTGACCATACCTTATGGCAATTGAGTAGTGCCGCATCTGAGTTTTCCAGTCTAATTCCCCCAAGCTAGCGTTTACAGCAAAAGAACCTCCAAGGTTTCACACAGTGTATCAAATGCTAAAGCTCCCAGGTCAAAGACACACGTACAGTGCGTTGTATTTAAGGTGTATGCAGTGACAATATAGAAATTCGGAGGCCTTATGGACGAACAACTGTCAACCGACAATAGACGAATAGTGAGATTGGACTGACCATAGGGCCCACGTTTTCGGCCAATCAGTGCTGGCCTTGATGATGGACCGGCTAAAAGGCCCATGTTGTGGCCAATTACTTGCGGATTGGGCGTTTTGGCCGTAGCAGTGCCTTACTGCGAGTCTTGAGGCGATTTGGTTCAGAATTCCACCTAACGCTTATGCTCTCTTAAAGTTGACGATATTATGTCTCTAAAGCATGCATACAGGACTCAAGCACCGTTCTGAATCTCAAAGCATCTAGCCCGACCCGGGAAACTTGGGCAAAAGCCTCGATCCTGTGTATCAATCCGCGAATCAATCCGTGAATAGCCCGAGATCATTACCCTTACTGTGTTCCCGGTGGTCCAGAAGGAATGACTCGTGGAACATCCAGCATGAGAGCTGCACTCAGACCCAGAGCTGAATGCGCTTTGCTGGATTGGATTCCAGTGAACGATCGTCCTTCTCTCGCTTGCTTATCCAGCACCGCCAGGCTGCTACAGCTGAATCAGTCGATTTCGATTTTTAACCGTGGTTAGTGCTACTCGACATAAGACCCGGTGCCTCCTTGTAGTCTTGGTATTTGACCTAACGAATTGCAGTTCCGGCGTTGAGAGAGGTGATTTCTGTGTTGACTTATACAGGCTCATTCATCAAGCGAAAAGCAGTGAAGTTATCATCTTTAAAGGCGAAAAGAATGCCCAAGACGATCGTCTGAACCCCTTGGATTCATATGCGGGCGGCCGATTCTGAATCGATGTTTGCCGTACGGACAACAGAGAGCGACTCCCCTAGTTGTGTGCTGCTCACCAACTGTTTATGGCTAGCACGAATTTCAGACACAAACGCTCGCATCGCGTAACCTGGCGGCTACCAAGTGCGAATCAACCGTGGGACCAATCGGGCCATGCGGCTGTCTGTCATTCGTGAATAGTCACAATCCAAGACTGCATTCCTTCTGGGGCACGAAACGTGGTTCCAATCACGCCATGGTGCGAGCACGCCTGACATTTCGGTTTTCTTCAGACTCTTGCCAGTCAGCAACAGGCATGCCAATCTGCCATCAGTTCAGTTCAGTTTCCCAGCGCGCAAACCGTGCATAAAAATGCAGTGGTTCCAGCTGCTACGGCTCCGGTGACCGAGGATATGGTGAATAAGGGACTGAGAGCTACGCGTCGAAGGCGACGGCCAAATCAGTTCATTGACGTCGAATGGTTCTGCTTGTCCGGTATGGCATGGATAAAGTCCTACTCAGTGAAGACGATAGCTTTGATGCAAAACCACAATTGGCCGTGTGGCATAGCCATATCTGTCGGGCCACTAACCGCTGGTTTTTCTCGCCCCGCGGTCCCCATCCTGAGAAACGGCAATTACCAATTCGACTGAGTTAACTGGTAATGGCATCCACGTTTCGTTGTCAAGCCATAATAAACCACGTCTGGGTGGTCTCCACTCGCTACAAGGTCGGGCAAGGAGAGCACTACGGGGCAAACGGTCCGCCGGCCTACGAAGTACATGGCCTAACTAGTGTAACCTATGGAGTGTGGCCATCTGATCTATGGAGGGTGAGTGGGCTCTTCGAAAACCACCTGATGTACCTCGGGATTACTGATCTGATGTTTCCCCCCAGACCCGCTCAAAGCCCCGGAAGAACCTATGGTCAAGCATAGAGAGCCTTTGAGGTTTTCCACGCGGAGCATCCAAATGGGACCGGTCGGACCGCGGGATTGTACACTATACCCTTGGGGGCGAGATGACTCAGTGGTTAGAGCGCGGATTTACTGACCCGATTGTCCGTGGTTCGAACCCCACCTCTGCCTCTCGACTTCCCCTGTCTAGGCTTGGGCAACCTGGCAGTATCCCAGCCCTCGTGCTCCCTTCGGGTGGCATGGCAGCGAAAGGGTGTCACAGCTGAACATTTTTTTTCGACACTCTACCCTTGACTGTCAAGCTGACGTCACGTCGGCGCCACAAATATCTGCCCAATTTGCAGATTGATTTCGTTTCCAGCTCCTCCTCTGGGAACTTTGCTGGTGCCGAGATAGACGTACTCATCTGCCACATCACTTCTGAAACCTACAAGTAAGGATATCTTGATGCCACAATGGAACCACGCAGCAACCGTCACGAAGAGACTGGAGCTTACCGTGGTGTGGCGGTTTGTGTTCCTCCGCGACCCATCAAGCTATACTGGATGGTGTCCGTGTGACACTCACAGAGTCCCTCATACGAGGTTAGACATCAGACCAACACAGTCTCCTGGCCTCCCTTGGTGGGGGTTAGAACATGTGTGGCGACTTGTTCTCTAACATAGTAATGCACTTGCATTTCCCTCCAGAAACCGCCGCCTTGCGGTCAGGCTTTTGAGCCAAAGGCTTAGGTCAAGGACCCTAATCGTCCTTTGTAGGTGTGGCCGCCCTGACACTACCCCAGCCCACGTACAGCCATGACACTTTCAACTAACAATGCTCTCATGCCACATGGGCCGTCGCGTTATGTTACCAACCGGGCCGCCTTAATTGCTGCATACATCGGGGCAGGTAAGTGAAAACATGTTACTGCTGATGCCTCTCTTCTTATACTTTCGCGTTTTCCCTCTTCTGCCCTACCCGACCAAAATTTGAATACTCTCTCCGCAGGTCGCAGCACTATGACTGACCGTTCTCCTTGCCGTGCATCCCACTCTGCTGCAGCTTCTGTACGTCCGAGTTCGGTCACAATCCTAAATACTTCGAAGTTTGTTTTCAAATCCCAAGCCTATCTACTTGGCCGCCTTCAATTTTCGCACACTGAAGCAATCAGGACATCGGGTGGCTCTTGCTCGTACGCTGGATTCCCTCTGCATTGATGTATGCTGTCTCTCAAAAACAAGGGTACAGGACGCAAGTACTGCGATAGAACTGACTGTCCACCTCTGGTGATGCAAAGGTCGCTGCAGCTGAATATATGCCGGCGTGGGTATCGTATTGAGCGACCAAGTGGAAGCGTCTCTGCTTGATTGGATACCCGTTGATAGTCGCCTATGCGCGGTTCGTTTGGCAACGCCTGTGAGAGAATCTCGAGGAAGTAAAGTCCATCGCACCCTGTTTATTATATCCGCTCACGCCCCAACTGAATGTAGCTCTGAATATGCCAAAAACAGTTTCTATCACCTTCTAGGTGCTCTTTTGCAACGGGTAAAAGCTCAGATACCGTTGTGGTTGCTGGTGACATGAACGCTCAGGTAGGTAGACTAAGCGCTGCTGAGGCCCGATTGGGTGGTCGTCTTGGATTGGACACGAGATGCACGTACAGCGGAGGCCGTCTGATTCAGATGTGTGGCAATCACAGAATATTACTTTAAAGCCATCATCATCGTTCAGCTGTAGCACTCTTTCGGTACCTAGCTGCCATGCCAACAGAAGGATGCACGAGGGCTGGGATACTGCCAGGTTGCCCAAGCCTGGAGTACCGATTTCCGGAACAGCGGAAATCGTCTAACAACGTGGTGATCACCAACAAACCATCCCCGAATCCAAATGGACCACATCGCGGTTAGTTGTCGGTCGATCACCGCCTGTCACTCTTTCTGGAACACCAGCATAAACTTCGACCATGCACTTTTACGCTGCTGCTTTTCGTTGCGCTTTTCAGGTTTACGCTCAACGCGCAGACCTCGCTTAACCACCGAGAAGCTAATGGACCCAGAAATCAAACGGAACTATCAGAACCGCCCCCTCGGTTATGATGTCAGATATAAATGGTCATTGGGAAAAGATATCCAAAGCGATACTCAAAGCCGGCACGTCTGTTTGCGGTACAACCCAACCAACCTCATTCAAATATTGGATCTCTGATGGTGTCATATCTTTTCTAGAAGTGCGGCGACAGGTCCCCCCTGGCCGCAACCACAACTCCACCCGACGCATCATCCGATGCCAAATAAAACTGAGTATCTGTGCATACCGCGAAGCTTGGTGGACCCGAAAGTCCAAGAAATTGAAGATGCAAAACATGATTCAAACGTCCGTAAGCTGTTCGGCAAGCGCCTTGCACCTTCAAAGTTTAAAGTCATGCTTCAGAACGTGCAGTCTTTGAACACACTTCTTACAATTCAAGGAGAATCGCTGGAAGTTGTGGAGAATTTCACACATCTCGGTAGTTGTATTAGCTCTGACGAAATTGTGTCTGATGAAGTCAGTGTAAGTATCTCAAAGGCTCGAATGACGTTTGCTAATTTGCGTCACTTGTGGCGTCAAAAAGGCGTATCACCGGGTCTTAAGGATCGCCTGTACCAGGCTACAGTAAGAACTGTATTGTTGTATGGGTGCGAGACGTGGCCTATGTGGACAGATGATGTGAGACGTCTTCAGGCTTTTGACCACCGATGCCTCAGAAGCGTTTCTGGTTTTGGATGGTGTCAACGGATTGGTAACGAGGTGATTAGAAAACGGGTATTTGGTTATGCAAAAGGTACTTCAATCGCGGTGGCCTTGTCACGTGCTACGGATGCCGAAACACCGTCTACCGAGACGAATGTCGTTCTCCATGCCTCCTTCAGAATGGCACAAACCGCGAGGTGGGCAACGTATGGCTTGGCCTAATGGTGTGAAAGAGATTACGAAGAGTTAGGGTGTTTTCGGTGCAATACGCCTTCCAGGATGGGGTCCCCGTGACTCCTCCTGCGCTTGGCTGAAGACGTTGGAAGAAATGGCAGTTGATCGGTGTCAATGACTTTCGTGTTGTCAGTTTCCAGATTGTCTGATTGAGCGCTTGGAGGTGTAGGCACCTCAGAATGCCTGAAATAGGCCAACACTAGGCCCCCTCCCTCACCCACTTTATCTCACTTTTTCAATCTAAGTCTTTAAATATAATTAGATGAGCTTCATGGTTGTACGGCAGTGAAGAATCATTGTGGTGGATCCGAGAAATCTTTGTCCAGCTATGTGTCAAATGTGTAGCTGGAATCGGTTGTAACCAGCGAAATTGCAATGAGGTGATCAGGAGACGTTTTTCTCTTTTGAGAGGCAGAGGGTGCTAACCCTAAAGAGTGCATTTGCCTTAGACTCGTACGCGCCCACGGGAGGCGTATATAGCCTTTATAAGAGACAGGGTTTTAGAAGGGACATCCTTCATCGTCAGATACTGCCGCAGTTTCTGACAATCAGTGGAGTCAAATCAGATCTGAGAACAGAGGAGACGATCACCGTTGGTCGTCGAAGGAGTGGCGCAGTTACTGCTATTGTCGCAAAGTGAAGAAATAATCTGGAATCTGACTCTCCGGATGATGGATCAACCTTCGTAGAATAATAGCAGAGAGCATTTGGGTGCTATTTCCGCTAGACGGATGCTTCAATGGTTTTCTCACGACTTTTCTGCACCATTTTTGAATATGGGGATCAACTTTGTGGGTCTCCATCCTGTCTGTATTCTTTACTCTACATACTTTGTAGTCAAGTCGTTAGCATAGCCACGAGTGACTTATCACTTTCTTTAAAAGTGCAGAATGCAAACCGAGGCAAAACTACTACAGTTCATCAGAATCGATCTGAGGTGGACTGTGTATGACCCGGCAACGAAGTATGAAAACAGTAACCAGTAAACTGCCGCCTCCCTGGATGGGGACTCCGGGACTCAACTCAACAACGGCTAATGATACTGACAGACATGGCCCAATCGCGCAGTCAGTGGCGTTCATGCATCAGAGCTATTGCCTTTAGTGCGTAGCTACCCAGTTACCGAACTAACTGAACATGCCATCGCCTCCAAGGCTTGGCTGTATGTCTCACACTCCTGCTTTCCGGTGATCGAAACTATGGCGGCTGGAACCAATGCGCCCATGGTACATGACTTATAGCTGGTAAATATAAATGAATTGAATTAAGTAAGTTAACACTGTTGTTACGGATGGAGTATCGATCCTGATTGAGCGCGAGAACAAGGTTGAATAGAGTAGAATGAATAGCGCTTTACTTGTCTAAGAATAGACGTACCTAAAGTGAAGACGAAAGCATGGATAATACGAAACGACAGTGTGAACACAAAGGATAGCCATGACATTCACCCGGGCTGTTGGATTGTCTGTAGAGAGGGGTAAATCGGACAGAGGGACTGAATGATTGATTGTAAAAATCTACTAAGGGGTAATGATAAGTGTGGTCAGGCTTCTCGGTTTCTTAAAATATAGGGTCGCGTACGCTGCTGGAGCCCGACTATATCAGAGATGCCAGGGTCATATGTATTTGGAGATGCAGGTGCATCGCCCGGGCACCGGGGTGAGACTGAAGTAGAATCGGTATTACCTTCAAAGTTATTGAGCGGAGGCGCCTGCAAGTCAAACAGAGGGGGTTTCTGAACGCCACTGCCTTCACTAGATGAAGTACGCGTGAACTAGTTTACATGTGTGCGATCACCACAAGAAGTGAGTTGGCGGACGGATACAGTGCCTTCTTTTCGGCCGTGAAATTAAACATGGGCGTAATGTGGATTGCAATTTATAAGTTCGACTTCCTCAACGACTGGTTCATACTTTGAGGCACGGTCAAATCTTTTCAGTAAAACAGGTCCTGGAGTAGTCGGCCAAATTAGTGCAGACAATCCACAGGATGGCCGACGTTCAAACCGAAACATCCGCTCATGTGGAGTGGCATTCGTGCAGACACAGAGAAGGGACCGTATGGAGTGGAGGGCATCTGATATAGCCGACTCTCAGTGACATATTTGAAGGCCTTTCGTCTTGAGTCTGAGCTGGATTGTGTTCCAGAGTGTCCCGTTGAGGCGTTTGACTTGCCCGTTCCCCGGGGGATTATAAGCAGTTTGGCTGGTGCAAACTCCTCTGTCATGTAGGAATGTGGACAGTTCGTCAGATATGAATGAGAAGCACGATCCGAATGTACATATGCAGGCATACCAAACAAAGAGAATAATTCAAATAGACATTTAATAGCGGTAAATGCACATGTATCTGCGCAGGGAAAGGCAAATGGAAAACGATAGTAAGGATAGTAACGATAGTAAGGTTTCCAGTAACAGAAGGCAGAGGTCCTTTAAAATCGACGCTAATGTGTTCAAATGGTTGAGTCGCTTTGATGAGCATAGCGGGGATGGTTTGTAAAATTGCGGTTTGATGGCGGCACAAACCGTACATTTTGTAGTGCTGTCTTTGACATATTGGAGGTAAAACGGCAAGTTTTTGGAAAGAACAAAGTGATGCGTGCGAGTAATTCCGGGATGGCACAAGGAATCGTGAATTTCTTTTAAGTTATCATTGCCGATCACATTGGCGCATAGGTTACGCGATAAAATGTCAGCCACCAGATTGTTTTTTCCAGGTCTGTAGCTGACATCGTAGCTAAAAGCGGATAGTTCCATTTCCCATCGCTGGATGTTATCGTTTTTTTCTTACTCTTCTGCGACACATCGTACATAAAGGGAACCGACCGCTGGTCAGTGCTTCCCGAAGAGATAACACTTCCATTTACGGATATATTCAACGATGGTGTATGCCTCTTTCTCAATAGCAGAGTGATTCTTTTCACTTGGTGTCAGTGTTCTAGAAAAGAGGGCCACCGGTCAGCCGTTCTGAGTCTGAGATGCAGCAATGGCTATATCTGAGACGTCCGTCTCGACAACCAAGGGTGCGTTGTAGTCGACTGTCACAACCATAGCGTTCTCT
>SJOL01009911.1:44506-57491 GCA_004794785.1 Opisthorchis felineus
CAACTTCGAGGAAGTTATACTGCAAACAAGTGGATCGTTCCGTGATATGGAATTCAACTGAACCAGAATGTAAAAAGAGCTAACAGTCCAATAGGATGTCAGTGAGAGGCTGAAATGTAGAAACAAGGTTTCAGTATACAAAACAAATCGTTAGCAAAGTGGATTTGTTCGTTTGGAGGTAGTCCTCCTAACATGATCTATTGACTACCGGTATTTAGTAAGAATATATGAGTGAGAAAGAACAACGAAGGTGAACTCTTGTGAACATACCGGAACTGGAATCCTTAGGTAAGGATACCTCTGCGGCAATAATTTCTTCATAAGAGAGCAAATTTTAAAAGTTTACAAGGAATTCCGTCTTACCCTGCTGCCCCCATTCCTCAAGGTATCCGGGAAAACGCAACGGATCTACAGGACGTACCTGCTGGCGTTACTACCCACGTGTTCACTATGGTCAGAAGTGCCTCCACAGCCTTACTGGCCTGAGGCTATACGGTAGACTAGAGAATTATCACTCAACTCTCTCGGTGAGGCTGCATTCGCTTTTGCTGATGTGAGGATGAGGTTCAAAAACATCATTGTAAACCCACTTAGTTCGGAAGATCCGGAACAGCTGTTGTTTTACCTCCCTTACTGACATCCATACACCCCACCCGAGGGCAACTTGTTTATGTTAATATGATTCAACCTTCGCCCTATGGCTCATCCACAGCCTTTTACGTTTGCTCTAAGTGCACAGAAGAACATCTTTACAGTCTCCCTATATCGTCAAGACAGCTCACAGCCGGATTTCTATATCCCCGTAACTTCTACATCCAAAGAGATTTAAATCTAGGCTTGAGGCCTCCAACGTCTCCGGATCCCATCCCCTTTTCCAGCCTCAGCATTTTCCTTATCCTTCTTCAGCTCTTCCAAATCCCCCTGTCAGGCCTCCATGCACTCCATAGTGAACTGAGGTACACATTTTCAAAACACCTTACACCTGGGCAATTCCCATTACGAAGAACCGCCGGTGTTCCTAACCTCCCAGACTTAATCGGCCGAACACTACGTGCAAGCCCGGATACTCGGCTCATGTAGTGATCGAAAGAATCGGAAACCCTAACCCTGCGATCCAAAGAAACCACCGAGTTCCCCACTCCATCCTTCTCTCTCAGTCAGGCAAGGAAACGTCCCTGATATCCACTTAAGCTGTCGTCACACTCACCACTTATGTCTGTCATAACCCGACTAATATTCCAAGACCCAGTTCCTACTGATCGTCCCACCTCCTAATCCATGTACCCCACCATCTATCGTTAATCGTATACCATACCACTGACCTCCGCTTCTCTACCTTTTCCCTTCAATATGTTTGCCTTTTCACTTCATCACCCCCACTTAACCCTACATCATTCCTTCTCTATCTTACTCTCAACATAATTCTATGTTTCCACTCCTCCATTCTTTTCAACCCATGGTCTAAACCCATCCTTCCTCTATCTCTGCCCCACGACACCTGTTGGTGCTCCATCGGTATCTCGTTCTGTTCTCTCACCATAATCCATTTGTGCAAAACGAAGTAGTGATAAAGTGCGTTCACACAAAATGTGTTAGTGTGTACGCACTGAGCCGCACTGCCTTGTATCATTACTATACCATTCTTCAGCATTTTTTATTGAGTCCTGGGCGTGCCCCAGGCATTTTTTATTTGGCAATCACCCCACAGGTTACATTGCACATCGCTCTGATTCCCTCGAGTTTGCACTGGAGATGTATGCGCCGTTACTCAGAATTCCCTACTCCTGACCGTAGTACCCTTTTCTCTCACCCCATTCTCATTCATTGTGGTAGTGATTGATTACTTGCAGGACTCACCATCAAACGAAGATGACGTATTTTTCCAACCCATGATTTCTACCATCCATTGCTTACTCCCACGACTTGGTCTTTAGAAGCATCAAGGCACCGTCTAATAACGAGAACTTTTTCATCTCAACCAGGTTTTCACGCTGTCCTCCCACAGCTAGTCAATTCCAGCACATGACATCAACAACTCACTAACCCTAGTCGCTCTCACACGGGACATCGACCGTTCTTTCCTGACCTCATCATCAATGGACGTCCGGTATTAAGTGATGTCATGAACTCGCCCTCCATCGCGTCACTCCATGTTAGGTCTTGGTCTGTTGTTGGAACTATCTTAATACGCCAACAGTACTCTTCACTGTGTAGGGTACTTGAAAATGAGTAATTTCTTGAGTGGTTTCGACGGTACCCTGCTTTTTGCAACGAGAGAGTAAACATCTCTTATCTTCTGCCTAGGACCTCTTGTTTTTGTCTTGTCTCTGCCTGCTTGCCTTCCCCAGGTTGCACCCTAGTGATCGCCTACATCCCTCTATCACCTCTTTTTTTGTTCCCATATTTTCATTGCTTATGACAACCGTGATGTATCCATATAATGAACTTATAACTCTTTAAACGTGTCGTCAACTCTCCTGTTGACCTGCTTTACGCAGACTCAATCAGTATCCTCCCACAGTAGCCTGTTCACTGTTCCCTACCGGGAATAGATACTCTCGGTCAAGTGTTTACCAACCCAGGTCATTTCCTGCCCATTAACTTTACATAAATTGTCCATTCACACTAAACTACTGCTCTGAGACGCAAGTGTTACTGTTACCTCCGTCATTAGTTTCCATCACGGATCTCTGTATCCAAGTCGAAGCAACATTGCCATACCTGTGCGAAACATGTGGATCCAGTTTTTATGGAGAGTGATCCGTACCTCTCACCATCCTACCACTTGTTTGAGTTACAGATTCGGGTTTCCCTCTAGGTTTGTTCCTATTTTGCCACATTGGATACTGCTAACCCAACTATACCCAGTACCATTGTGATGAGGAACGGCTGTTTACTTTCAGCTATTCATCTCTGAAGTGCGAGCGGCAATGAAAATTTCCCTGATCCAAGTCTACAGTCTTCAGTCTTTACTCATCTACAAACTCAATGTACGTATTGAACCTATGTGAAAAATGGTGCAATTTAGAGCGCTCACCCATTAGTTACCGTCCACGTTCGGAAATAGTCCGCTCTAGCACTGAGAAACGGCCATACTTATATTCTGCTTCAAAATGTGAAAGGAAAGTCAATCATTGGTACTGCATGGTCGACGAGCTAACTAGCTACACGTGAGTCGGGTTTCCAGAATGCAGACGCCGCAGAACACCCACAGGTGTGCACTCGGAGAGTGAAACTTCTACCCCTTGTCACTGACACTGGTGTTATAAACGCTGAAGAAACTGGAACCTAATCAGACTAATCTGTAAACACCGACAACACAACTGCAAGCACTCCAGGGACGTCTAGCACTGAAGAGGTCGTAAAATAGCGATTGTCGACTGTTGTTCGCGTCCATTTTCCCCCCATTTCTGCTCCCAACAATACGGAGTTGGCTTCGGTTGCTGACGCTAATGATACTCGGGCCACACGGCTAGCTGCCCAAGCTCAACCGGACTCAAGTTAGTGTCGCCATCCCGGTTGGATCAACTGAAGACCTCGATCGGTCCTGCCATATCAGAACGTGTGGTTAGATCACGACGCATTCTATGGAGCCCGCTGCTCCAATCTGAATTTGTCGTTCTGTACTGATCTTCCCTCTAATCACCGAGATGGCTCAGTGGTAAGAGCGCGAATTTACTGATCGGAAGGTCTGTGGTCCGAACCCGACCTCTGTCTCTCGACTTCCCCTGTCTAGGCTTGGGCAGCCTGGCAGTATCCCAGCCCTCGTGCTTCCTTCTGGTGACATGGCAGTTAGGCACCGAAAGGGTGCTACAGCTGAACGTTCTTCTAATCACCTTTCGGGCTAGCACTAGCCGGGACATCTGTGAAGCCGGCAAAACTCGGTCACCATAGGCACGTACCCTTTAGCTGCAAATAATCTCAGGGGAGGCCAAGTACAAACACAAAGTATGGATTCGATTCTCATGGGATTAAACTGATCTGGAGAGATTTACAGTGTGCTGGTCCAGCCCTTTGTGTCTTATTTCAATGGTTGATTCATGATTGCATCCAACGCATGGGACCGCTTTCGCTGCAACGAAAAAAAGACGGTTTTCTGTTCCGTTTCATCGCAAGAGACAGATAAATATGAGACATCTATTCCAGGTCGTAGAGTGTCATAAAGACGTCAGTTATTTTAAGTTGTTCAAGTTATGGACAGATGCTACTTACTGCAATATGGTGCGTGAAATTTAGTCACAGTGTTCGCGCCATAGTCTCTCAGGCAATGAACAGTTGGGCGTTAGCTTTTTTATTGCTTCTGAACGCTAGTTACACACTGCCGAAATATCTCTTGAAGTTTGAGGTGGTTTTGAACTTTCTGCTGAACGACCAATATGTCCACGCCAACACACAAGCACAGTGGACAATTACTATCTTCAGTTATTCGTGTTTTTCAATATGAGCCCCTGGTTTAGTGTGCATGTCAACGGGTGGAACCGACACAAACACCAGTCTTTGGTCAGCAAAGCCCCGAACTAGCGTCTGTAGTTTGAGCAACTATGGTTACGTCTTTTCGTTTGGCTTACTGATCGGTCCCTTACTGTACACCACAATACATGGTATGCAGCAGCACCGATTTTTCGCCCAATTATCGTTGGTTCGTTCGCTGTTGGTCACAAGCTTATCTTACTCAGCAAACGAACTAACGACTACCTATGCTGCCTGAGCTATGAACCTTCATCTTTTTGTCCAATCTTTCTCAATTACTGACATGTGTCAGTGATATGTATGAGACCACTTCCGTGCAAAAATTTTAAGGTGAACAGTTTAGAAGTGAATGACAACCCATTCCATCTAGCTTACTTACTTGGTTTGCTCACCATTGCCCCGGTGATCCATTTCGTTGCAAGTCTTTACCATCTTACAATTCTTTACTTCAGCCCATTAAATCGCAATGGAGGATGAATACGTCGTGATTGTAAGTCCATCTTCTCCTTCATTGTTTCATTCTTGTTCAGGAAGAACAGGATCGTCCGTATGAGGAGGATTTATTGCGCAATCCTCACAACATCAAATCCTGGCTGCGATATATTGAGATGAAGTCGAAATCACCTCCGAAAGTTTTGTATATGCTTTATGAACGTGCGTTAAAACAGCTTCCAGGAAGGTAAGATTGGGTTTGCTGTCTCACGCCTTGTCGACAGTTATAAACTATGGTATCGTTATCTGCGATTACGGCGCATACATGCCCGTCGTTTGTGTCCTGGCAGCATTCTGCACGAAGAAACCAATAATGCCCATGAGCGTGCTCTGGTTACTATGCACAAGGTTATTCCCTTTTCCTTGTTTAGTTAGTTTCCACACAGATGCCACGTATTTGGACCGACTATCTTCTTTTCCTGATGTCGCAAGGTTTTATTACTCGCACCCGTCGTACCTTTGACCGGGCCCTCAAAGCCCTGCCAGTCACACAACATGATCGTATCTGGGGCATTTATCTACGGTTTGCTGATAAGCACGGCAGTGGGATAGGTGAGACTTGTTTGCGCATTTATCGCCGTTATGTCAAATTCGCCCCGGATGACATGGAGCGTTTTGTCGAATTCCTGGTTGGTATTGGAAACGCAAATGAGGCCGCCTTAGTTCTGGCTGATATCATCAACGATGACAACTTTGTCAGCCGTCAAGGCCGTTCGAAGTTCCAACTTTGGCAACAGTTATGCAGTTTGTTGGTGAAAAACCCGTCTAAGGTGGCTGCGCTTAAACCTGACCCAATCATTCGACAAGGGATAAGCAAATATACTGACCAGGTGAGTAGATGTGACAGTTTGATCACATTTTCCTTTGCCCATAGGTCGGTCTGTTGTGGAACTCCCTGGCTGACTACCACATTCGCTGCGGTAATCTTCTGCGCGCCAGGGACGTGTATGCGGAAGCCCTCAATACAGTGATGACCGTACGTGACTTCACACAGGTGTTTGACGCTTATGCCGAATTTGAAGAATCAGTGGCTAAGGCGAAAATGGAAGCCTTGGATAAGTCGCAAAATGCTTCGGAAGAAGGTAAGTGATGGACTTGGCCTGGTGCTCCTCATCCGGACGCTACAGTTGTTCATCATAATTAGCGCTCGTTAGCGGTAGTGAAATGCGACGCATCGTGCTCATTGAACAAAAATGTACTGTTATAATTCAGTCGTTTCTACGCGTTCGCTATAGCTCCGTTGTTTTCAGCCATTTAACGAGAGATCCGTAATTTTGATCGTTCTCATAGTATCACCACTCTTGTGCTCACTTCGGACTACGGCTTGACAGCTATGCAGCAAACGGATGCCTCCTTCTAGGTTCATTCGACCGCGCATGTCCTCTTCCATGTCATTTATCCCAGTTTCGGTTGTGTTACTGAACTTCAACGCAAGGCTTCTCAATTCTTGGAACCGACTTGGTTTTGCCCTTCAGGGGATATGGTCTGTTTGCTTGATGTTTCATACATTATCATGCACGATTCCTACACACGGTTTCTTTGGTATCATTGGGACTTCGTCCGTGGTATCCATCTTAATCAATGCAGCAGGTGTTAATGGAGTGAATGCTTTTTGTTTCACGACTCATCCTCTTCCGCTATTCATAGCATTCTGAGAAAGTGCTGCCATATCTGGAAACAACCTCGCCGATTTGAAATCAGTTACTCGACCGTGTGGCGAAGGAACGCTCGACCTGAAATGTGTATTTTGACTAGCCGGAATCAACACTCAACTTTCGCACCTCGAACACTTCTCATACTTCTGTAATTTATTCAATAGATCCAGTTTTATTCTTACCATGTCGATTGATTATTCACTGTGCCATTCCTCCGTGTATTCCAGTGGGCATCGTTGCTTCATCATGATCATGATCATCACCATCATCGACAGCAATACATGCTTGGACCTGAATGCTACACAGCCATGAGGGACGAAAGTCCCAGGAAATAGCGGAAAGTAAAGGCAAGGGCAGGAATTTAGTGCGAAGAGGCCCCATGTCTTTGAAAAAAAAACGATCAATAATGGCCTGTCTACACCTATGGACAGCATTAAACCCATTTGAGCCTGATTTTGGAGTAAGACGCCATCAGAGGATTTTATCCAGCGTCTGTTGCTAATCTCACCCGGTATAAACCCACCACACAACAACAGGCGAACTTTAGCTAGGCAGCCCGGATGCGTACCATGTCCCGCAGGATTCCCAACCACCTACAAGCAAGATCACGTGTGCCCCAACCAAGAAGGCGCGTAGATCGCGCGACACCCGGTTTGACACTATCCGTTTTCATTTCACGTCTCTATGTCATGTCCTGTCCCGTGAGAACCTTACACTAACAGCCGCTTAGGACAACCACTAACGCTTTCTTCGGTAGACGGTGTTTGGGCATGCGTAATACATTCCCCAACCACTTCAACCTGGTAAGTTTAAGCTGCTGCTCTAACTATTCAGATTTGTCACCAGTTACCGGCTTACGCACCACCTAGTTGCGTACTCACTGCAGCCAGCTAACTCTTGCTATGGTACGAAGACAACGGCGATCAAGCACTTGATGACGCCTAAGGTCCTCAGATTGGAGGAGTCAAGTCTCATAACCATAGAGTAACACCGCTGTTACATTTGCCCTTTAGCTTCAGCAAAATCCTTGTCGGATGCTGAGAGTTGCAGATAACACCAATTCGTCCTCATCTTGTTGGGGCAACACATGAATATCTTCGACCGCTGAATGTTCGACTGGGACAACCCGCATGACACATGACGAACTGTTTGACTTTAGAAGGTTTGCTGCTTTTGAGTTCGTTTTGTTCTTCTCACTAAAGAACCCACTCACCGCGTCCACAATATTACAAATGATAACGATAATAGTAATGGATAAATAACGGCAACACAGGACTTATGAATAATCATGGGAGCATCCGTTTATTCTCATCGCCATTTGTTTCTGTGATTGTTGTCCAACAAAACGAAATAATCGCGTTTCAACATGAAATTCATGGAAGACAAACCATATGGAGAACTTTATTGAAATTTCTGTGGATATGTTTCTCTTTAGTTTCTTCTCGATCTTTGCATTCCACACCTCACATGATGGTGACAATTTGGGAATAATGGGATTGAAAAATTTCTTTTATTCACTTGTGCCTATCGCGTCATCGTACTTTGTTGTTTAGACGAATTGGATGTGGAGCTACATCTCGCCCGACTAGAAGCTCTTATGGACAAACGCCCACTCCTCCTGAACAGCGTTCTGTTGCGTCAGAATCCACACAATGTTTCTGATTGGCTGAAACGCGTTGAACTCGTGAAACCACAAGGAGCACGCGAGCAGATCAACACGTTCATGGAAGCCATAACCTCGGTAGACCCGGGTACGTTTCGAATGCCGACTTTTTTCTTGGTCATATTATGTGCAACAACTGGGTGCATCTGGTGGGTATGCCTTTGGTTACCGCTGTTTATTTCTTCCTATGCATTTCGGAGGTCTGCGGAGTGGTCACACTCTTTTCTTATACTTCACCTGACTGCCCAAATCCAGTGAACTTTAGTGTCTGTCATACACTGCTCTACTTGACTGTAACAGAGACGAATAACTTTGGAACTTCTGCTCAGCTATGGGTCAAAATTGTGTGCCATCTGTGCACCATCAAATTCATGGGTTCCGTGATGCTGTTGTCCTCACTCAAACAACATTTCGGAGCCTACTATTTACCTGTTCTTGTCTCCCCTAGAATTACCATCGTACCTAGAGGACGATCGGGTCTGTTGAAATGGATTTCGCACTCAGATGTTTCCAACATTGTCGGCAGTCGCGTGTCCAACTTGATCTTCACCTGAACGAATTTACCTGTTGTCACAATCTAGTGCTAATACCCTCCCGTATACACTACTGAGTTGTTGGGTTCTAAATCTTTAGGTTTTTACCGCGCTTGTCAAAGCTTGAGCTGTCTGATAGCCCTCAGGCTTCCTATGGCTAGCAAGACAACTACGTACCGAGGCAATTTGTCGGATGGATGCTTTGAATGGTTGATTTTCCGGGGGCTGCCTGAGTCTGTTGGAGAGTCGCCAATCAGTTAACTGCCTTCGATCTGTCCGACCACTAACCGTTGCCACCTTTCTTTCTGTCAGCGTCGTACGCAAAATCACCCATGTTTTGATACTGACAGCTCTTTTCAGAAACTGGTGATTTGGGCTAGGAGGACGCATGGCAAAAGTCGTGATTCTGGCGTTGTGAGGGGATTACACTTCCAACTGACGGTTATATCACCATTCTGCGGGCCCCTCTATATTTGGTCACCACTTAACGCGGCTACGCCCCTCACAATAGGCCAGACGATAATACAGTCAAGATAGCTACTTTTGTAAACTAGACGGAGGTCGGTGAATCTGGCGAGTGTCAGCGCGCATAATACGAGCTAAACAATGTACGGACCTTAGAAGATAGATATGTAAAATTGTGGCGTAGAACAGCTCCTGCCCCCAGTTTCAGTGTAAGAGTCGAAATCCCAGTACTTATACAGCAGACGTAACTCTTTAAAGATATGGACTGAATGGTTTGACTCAACTATCCCTAATCGCTCTCACCTTCACGTCAAATGCTATTCTAAAACGGTTGATTAATTGCATCAGGTCATCTATCATCAGTTGGACTATCGGATTTCGAACCCCATGTGCACTCACCCTATTCCGTTTTTAAACCTCTTCGCGTGTTATTTCAAGAATAAAGACATAAACGATACGTGCGGAAAACGAACTATATAAAGTTCTTAAGTGAACCATTCCTTGGACGTCCACCTCTGTCACATCAATCTAAACGTCAGGCAGGCTATGCTCAGACGCTGCAACCGTTCATTATTGACACTCTGATTCACACATCATTAGATTCCTTCCCAACATGCTTTCAATTGATTTAGACCTGGCTTGTTTTTCGCTGAACGTCTACCCGTTTGTGTTCCGGTCATTGTTGATCGGTGTGTTTTTCACAGAGCATTAAACTTAGTACTGAGACAATATTTTTCCACACTTCCCTTGCCGTCTACAGCAAAGGCTACTGCTGGACGGCCTTCGGCCTTATGGGTCGGTCTTGCCCAACTCTACGAGAAGCATAAACAACTGGATGATGCGCGGGTTGTGTTTCAAAAAGCGACCGGCGTTACATTTGTTCATGTGGAAGATTTGGCATCGATCTGGTGCGAATGGGCCGAAATGGAACTTCGCAATGAGTAAGTGCTGATGTCTTCCATGGTATTCAAGAGACATCTTTTCCTGCTCAACCATTAGACCCGTTAAATAGTGGGTGGAAAGCTTTTTCTAGGATTGCAAGCGTTCGACATCCCCAAACTGTTTATCAATCCGAATGTCCAAAAATGTTGTAACCTCTGACCCATAAACCAAACCGTATCATAACTTGCTATCGTGTGGAAACGCAGTAATTCCATGAACTCATGAGGAGCGGTTAAAGAGATCTTAGTTGATAGGGTCTGTTTTACACTTTTACGAACCATAGGAGTAAATAGTTCACGCCAGTTTTTATGGTAATAAAGAGAATTACAGAATTGTGATCCTGCCTTGTAAGGCTTCCAGGTACACATTCCTCCTCATAAAGACCATCATAGGTAAAATGTGATTAAAGGCGGGATTAGGGTCACGAGTGTTGGCCGACTGCCTCATGGTGTCTCGTGAGCGATGATAGCAGTGTCGAACTGGTTACGCTGATTGTAATCAAGAGCTTGGATCAGACGCTTCTGAATGCGCAACGCAGGCCCGTTAATTCTAACAGCCACTGGTCCTGCAGTGGTCATCAGGACCCTTGGTAACTTCAGACCAAAACAGTGAATGCCATTCAATATCTGCTGGGTGTCTACAATGCGTACTATTATCGGATTGTCGATAGTTTTCACAACTCCTTTAGGGAGCCACGAGGACGGTGTTCAGACATGCTTTCAGATAGCGATCTCATCGTCCGGTAGATTTAGCGAGCCTCACACAAGCAAGCGAATCGGTAAACGCACCAATAGGTGACCCGAATAAATAGTTGACTTTTCAGTTTTATGTGGACATTGAACAGCTGTTAAATGAGAGACGGAGGCGACCAACGTTCAGTGCGCGTTTGAACATCTTAGTTAGCTTCTGTGTAGATAGTTGATCGGTAAAATTGCTTGTGGAAGGCAGTCGTAGGCACACTGGTCTCCTTGGTATCTCCTGATTAGCCGCTTTTGGCGCAGGCACCCTTAAGTTGCCTTCCGAAAACTTAATTATTACGAAATGTGTTCAACCAGTTTTCCATGACAACGTGTCCTCCGCGTGTTTTTGTCGCTGCGTGGAACGGGCAAACACGGTACAAAGCTGGACAACTTTGTATACTCTGTTCCATATAGGCTTTCTGTAAACACTTACTATGCTACTACCTGACCGTCTTTGCAGTAATAAATCTAGGAACGCCAGCTTGTCGTTCCATACCGCCTCACATGGAAGAGGTACCGAGGAGCAGGCCTTGTGTCCCTATTCCGGTCGCATATTAGAAACGTTTCATCCACATATCTAAGTAAGCTAGGTGCATGGATGCTGTCTGACTCTCTAATAACGTTTCTCAGCTTGGTCATAGGTTTGTCGGCTAGCACAGGCTCAAGAGGAGACCCCATGGCTGTGTCGTCAGTTTGGCCATAATAGTCCTCATTGAACAGAAATTGTACATTCATTTTACAGTGCAAAAGGTGCTCCTTAAGCTTAGTCACTGGGAGTCTTGTTGGAATGTAGTGGTTGTATAGTCTCACAAAAATGGTCTGTGCTTTCACGCAAAAGCACAGGAGTAAACGGCGAGAGAATATCCTTAAAAATCAGTTTTCTTCAACAGCTTGTGGTCTTTTGAACCTTCAACAAGTGTCTCATAGTCTGTGTTTGGCAACCGTTTCATGCACGAGTTGGAGGATCTCTCACGGACGTTGAGCAATACTGTGAAACCACTACTTACTTTCGGAGGAAACGTGAACTATGCACACTCTGCTTTAGAGGATCTATCGTCGAATCTAAGCCAATTGTCCGAGGAATATGCAGTTAAAGTGTGCAACACATGGCGAAAAAGGGATCTTGGAAAGTTTCAAAAACTTCAAATAGAAAGCATTCACAGTGGAGCTTCCCAACACACTCAGGACTGTATGTGCGCAACTTTTCTGGTGTTACTTTGGGTCCCACCCATTTCTGTACAACTTTTCCTAAAAAAAATACTAACTGTCCAGTTTTAGCGCATTGTTTCTTGAGCATTTGTCGGCCTTCTCTCCTCAATTCCCTCCAGCATCACCTCTGATTTTCATTTACTGACTCTTTTCTCCACTGCAATGATTCGGCAGTTGGGTCCGCCTCTTGGAATTCTTGCCGGTTCCTTATGTATCTTGAACCCGTCAGTATTGTGTACTTCCCAACAAGACTTAATTCCCAACTTGACCATATCTGTCAGTAACGCTGGTATTTATGTGCACCCCTTGGATTAATTGATGACTACATTTTGGATGCCTCACCAAACCACAGCTCTTTTGTGATGAAAGCCTCACTACCGCCTAAGCGAAAGAGCTGTTCACAAGAAACCATCAATCAACGGAACACTATGATTTCGATCTACGATTTCCGAATTTTTCTTGACCACAATGCTTCGATATATTGTGAACAGGTGATGAGTCAACCTCAGTTAGCGTTTTGATTTGCGTTATCCTGTAGTGACTTCGTTATATAAGAACTGGTAAATTTTCGTAGCCATGTGTTGGTCGTCTTTGGAAGACGAAAGAAAATGGTTTTAGAGCGGTCGAACGTAGGTCGAGAACCAGGTCAAAAGAGGGACCAGTCGTCTGAGCGAACCATACATCTAAATGCTGTTTGGCAGCGGACACTGTCGCGATATCTGGAGTGCCTTGAAACAGCTGCTTTTGACAGCGTCACGGACAAACTCAACTGCGAATTTATTTGCACAACGAACCCGTCCACCGTCTTCACCTGTC
>SJOL01009911.1:60627-73826 GCA_004794785.1 Opisthorchis felineus
AAAAAAAATACTAACTGTCCAGTTTTAGCGCATTGTTTCTTGAGCATTTGTCGGCCTTCTCTCCTCAATTCCCTCCAGCATCACCTCTGATTTTCATTTACTGACTCTTTTCTCCACTGCAATGATTCGGCAGTTGGGTCCGCCTCTTGGAATTCTTGCCGGTTCCTTATGTATCTTGAACCCGTCAGTATTGTGTACTTCCCAACAAGACTTAATTCCCAACTTGACCATATCTGTCAGTAACGCTGGTATTTATGTGCACCCCTTGGATTAATTGATGACTACATTTTGGCTGCCTCACCAAACCACAGCTCTTTTGTGATGAAAGCCTCACTACCGCCTAAGCGAAAGAGCTGTTCACAAGAAACCATCAATCAACGGAACACTATGATTTCGATCTACGATTTCCGAATTTTTCTTGACCACAATGCTTCGATATATTGTGAACAGGTGATGAGTCAACCTCAGTTAGCGTTTTGATTTGCGTTATCCTGTAGTGACTTCGTTATATAAGAACTGGTAAATTTTCGTAGCCATGTGTTGGTCGTCTTTGGAAGACGAAAGAAAATGGTTTTAGAGCGGTCGAACGTAGGTCGAGAACCAGGTCAAAAGAGGGACCAGTCGTCTGAGCGAACCATACATCTAAATGCTGTTTGGCAGCGGACACTGTCGCGATATCTGGAGTGCCTTGAAACAGCTGCTTTTGACAGCGTCACGGACAAACTCAACTGCGAATTTATTTGCACAACGAACCCGTCCACCGTCATATCATAATGGCCCGCAGATCTTCAAGTCCTCTGCAAGAATCCGATTAATTCAATTCACTCACTGCGCAAGTAAATTAGGCGTAGGCCAGCATCATATGATTGATAACCAGTGAATCACGTGACCGACTCCCGCGCATCCTACCTAGTGAACCCTAGTATAGGAGAAAGGCCGTGTTTCATTGAGCCTTCCGTAAATCCATAACATAACAGATAGAATGTTCACCGTCCAAAGCCGTCGGATATTTCGGTAGTCCACAAAAGATAGCAAAGATGACTGATTTGTCAATGTTCGTTCACCTCCACCATCCCATACATCCCGTAAGAGTTGGCTGCATCGGGTGCTCTGGTCCCTATTGACCAAGTGCTCCGTGCAATAGGTTTCTTTCTCCAGGATACATGGTCTCGTCACGCTCATCGGTTGCACTTTAAACCTCACATGCTTTCCTCCTTGAGAACGTATGCGTCAGACTTCTTTGTTTGAATGAGCGCTCAGATTTATCTCTCGTTTTATTTTGCCGCCGATTGCCTCTGTATGTCTTTGTATTCTGGTAGTGTGTTTCTACCGTGTTCCACCACAGAGCGTTTCACGATGTCCTGCCTTACAGCTGGAATGCGAGATACTTTATTGTTGTTTTCTACCCTGTTATCTCACACACTTTTTACACCCTTCGTTTTTTTAGTCGTCCGGAGGAAGCCCTGCGACTTCTGGGCAAGGCAACAACAGCACCTCCACGCAAAGTTGATTACTATGATCGATCTGAACCTGTGCAAGCTCGGTTACACAAATCTCTTCGAGTGTGGACCCTCTATACAGACCTGGAAGAGAGTTTCGGAACATTTGAAACCACCAAGGTGAGATTTATATCTTCAGCTCTTCTTAATTGTTATCTCATTGTCTGTTGAAATAGTGGATGCGATTACTTTGCCCGCCGTGTTGAAGCCTGAATAGCACTCAAAGTAGCAGAAGACGTAGCTCAGACCCCGTATCTATTTGACGAGACTTATTGTCTACATGTTTGTACTATCCAAAGCTTTACAAAACAGCCCAGCCAGGCTGTGCTCCTCAGCCATTCTGTTCGTCTTTCCGTTTTTCCCGCCCTAATTCACTTTTGTGTTTGATGAGCATTTAATCACCCTGCCCACGTAGGTCCCCTCTTCGAACCGGCCCACGTGTTGTTCATCCATTGCCATACCACTGACTTAATTTGGCAAGTAGCACAGCCAATTCCCTTTTATCTAGTCAGTTTTTCCAGCCGATTTCGGTGTCCTAATTCACAAACAGTGTGTGCTTGCTGCCCGGCTTTGCCAGAAAACACGCTTCAAACAAGTAGAACAGTTTGTGCGTCATTGGTTCATCACCGATAAGTTAGTTGTCGGTCTGTTTTCCTGCGAAATTATGACCCTCCTTTCATCTGGGTAATCAACTAGTCAGTGGCTTTCTTATCTCAAAACGAAATTGGAGACGACAGTGGCTACTCTGTTTAAAAAAAAATCTTATTGTGTCCCCCGCCACCGCTCATGGTGATTGGAGTTCCCATATGAACAATGGGACAATGACCACATCTCACTTGCACGCCTATTCACGAAGTTTTCGAGGAACCATTCGAATTGACCTTCTATGTTCTCATGAATAGGGTAGTCGAACAGTATGACGTGCTCGACCATCTGTTGTAACCCATTATAGCTTGTGTCGTTTCGTGAATGATTACAACTCATGTACCTGTTGTCTTTTGGTAGACACTGGCACTAAACACATTGAACTTCTTCAGTAAAGGACATTCCGCATTCAGACACTTTCGAATTCCAACTGTTCTAGGCGTTAAAATTCCCACAAGTGTTGCGAACACTCGGCTGATCCGCGCAAGAGAAATAAATTCAGTCCTACTGGGCCCCTCAAAACCTCGAAAATATACGCTGGTGTGCTATCGTATGAACGTGGACCCATCGTGTGTGAACAGGAAGCACGTTGTAAACCGACCCACTTTTTCTCTGGCTGGTTTTGTGACTCATCACATCTACGACGGGTCATAATTGGGTATCTGCTTTTTCGTTTGAATGTGTGTGTTCACTAGTCGGAGCTAACTTGTGAGGTTTCGTCTTCAATTTACTTGTGTTAGCGGAGATACACTTATTTGCTACTCAAGACCTAAACTGAACGCTGTCGTGCCGAGTTTTTAAAGCTTCCTTAACCAGGTAGCCACGGCACAATGAAGCCAGCCGATGCTAATGGATTTATCAAGAATATGGGGAAGCATTCATTGATAGAAGGAGTCGTGAGTTCCTTCACGTACGTGGAAGATTCCGAGAAACGAAGCTCGGGACGGGACGGCAAGCTGCTCAAATGAAAATTGATTGTTCTTCCGACATGGGATATTGCAGAATTGCGGATCAGAAGTGTACTGGCCGCGTACACAGTCACGCACTTTTAGACATGTGTACTTGCTAGGATATAGAGATAATTACAATACGTGAGGGCATATTAGTAAGCCTAAAAGTTTTTTCAAACTCATACCGGGAAATCTGGGGTTTCTGATAGAGCTCGGTATAACTCAGTGGTTTAGGCGCCAAGTCATTGACCGGAGGGTCCGTGGTTCGAACCCAACCCCAGCATCTAGACTGTTCCTGTCTAGGCTTAAACAACTTGGCAGTATCTTAGCCCTCATGCCTCCTTCGGGTCACATGGCAGCTATGTACTTAAAGGGTGTTACAGTTAAGCGATTAGTATCGTGATTTCTGATGCACTTCTACAGACCGAGTCAATTCTCAAACTGATATATATCAATAGCTGGCTTGTAAGATTCAGATACGGTTATCGCGTCTGCAGTCAACACAAAGTGCGAAGCGAAAACGGGGGTCCATGGACACTGAACAATTGCGATTCTTTCAGCTTGACCTCCTATTTCTTGCTGTGTACATTGCGGACGTAAACCATCAGGTTTGGGGAACGAACACGAGTTCTGCGTTGAGTAACAACGGATGACCCCAAATGACCGGATCTAGCATTTATTGAAGCTATCAAGTTTTCGGAAGTAATATGCTTTTGTGGTAGACCCGTTTTTGAACCCAACTCAAAGATATTCTGGTCCTAATGCCAGTCGCCAAGATATCTTGAAAAATCGAACGTATCTGGCGCACCACTTTTTCAATTGAGCTCCAGGTAGCTTAGTGGCTAAGGTGCGGGCTTACTGCCTGGAAGGTCCTTGGGTTCAAACCCAACCTCAGAGTCTCGACTGCTCCTGTCTATGCTTCGGCATTATGGCGGTATTTCAGCCCTAGTGCTTCCTTCGGGGTGAATGACAGCTAGGCACCGAAAAGGTGTTACAGCTGAACGATTATTATATTTTATACATATTTACCCCCTCTCCTTTCAAACAAGCGTAGAATCACGTGATGTGGATCCACATAACTCCTGGAAGACATGCTGCGCTTAGTTACATTTTGCTTCTCCTAATGGATGTTGCTTACTGACGGCTTTTACTGTACTCATGGCTGATCTGTTAGGGTCAAGTTTTTCCAAAATACAACCTTTAAGGGTAAGCATATGTAGGTTTAGACGTAATATGCTACTCATAAGGTTGTTGAAAACTCTTCGACAGCCCACGACCGGTTTCACCCTTTTTGGGGCTCATCAACCTTATGTTCTACTCGTGGGTTTCATCATATGCCCAAGCATTCACATCCTCTTTGAAAAATGCCACCAAGGGATGCAGTGGAGTTCCAGTTCTTTGTCACGTCTGTTTTCACGTAAGAGATATGCGTGAGGCACGCATGATATTCATATCCAATTACAAATTAATGACCCAGCCGTCGTTATCCAAGTGTCCTCCTGTGGAAACAGACTCACTGGCAAAATGGGATGGTATCTGAGTTATACTCTAGTGTGCCTCCCGTAGTTGATGTTCTTCAAGCAATCGTACGGCGCGAATTCTGCCTCTGATTTGAGTTTGATTTGATGTTTGATATATGCAGATAACTTTTTTTTAACTATATAGTTTACCACTTATGTTGACGATCATTGGGGTTCTATGGAACATATTGTAAAGGCATTCCTGGTAGCCTCTCTGGTCGTTTACAGGGCTTTCTGAAACTATCAACGCTTGTCCTGATCTCACCGGCACACTTGTTCATTTCACATCGGTCATAGCCTTGATTATTCTATGGTTTAACTTTCATACAGGCTGCCTATGATCATATGATTGACCTTCGAATCGCCACTCCACAAATCATCATGAACTACGCCTTGTTTTTGGAGGAACAAAACTATTTTGAGGAAGCCTTCAAGGTGAGTGTAATTGTGAGTGATTGTGTTTCGCATCAAAGCTATCACCTTCAATGCGTAGTTGCCCAATCTAGAGTCCCCACACTCTCCCATTTTCCGTTCACCGAAACTAGCAGCTGCACTCCATGTACCTTTGATGCATGGCTTCTAATTGATAAAGTGAACTGAGCTTCGCTATTTGACCCCAGTGTTGTCTGCGGATGAAATAGATGGGCAGATACACTAATGTTTTGACTTGATGTGTGGCATTTTGTTGGCGGAGTATGACATTAATGTATTAGTCATGCACAATGAGTCACTTCCACAGCCTCCGTCTTTGCTACGTCATGCATAGTAATTGGAATGATCCGTATAGAGGGATCTCGCACTTATATCCTAGCACAATCCAGGTCAGTTTCGCCCTTACACAACATCTCAACTGTTCATCCTCCAAAATCGAGCGATGAACTCACATGCTATATTGCGGAGCTCTTCACATTACAGGGAATCGGTAGGTTAAGACATCTTCGGCTCTTCTGTAGTGGTCGCCGTATGGGGTTTTACTGTACGACAGGCGATTTTCTTTGCTTGTCGTGGATGGTGATCCGGTGGCGTGCGAGTACCTAAAAGCCATGGCCTCCAGCTTTGACGTTGTTTGTACTCTCTACAAGGTTGCTCACTTGGAGGAATGAGTGTCTCAGGATGCTTGCTATGAACCAGTGCCCAGTTTCTCTCGCTTGATGGTTTTGTTAGCAAGACTTTTCTTCGACCTATTGCTCCATTACCTCATGACTCCTGTTAAATGTGTATACTAGTAAACAGCTAACTATATAGACGGCAATTACCTCTTTTCAGTCACCATTTTCGCTTACTTTTGTTGCTACTTTTTGGTGTAAAGAGCGAGTACTGATTGATGTACACCCGCCTCTAAAAACAACAACTTTCTCGAGATAACTTCGTGTACGACCTTACCGAGAGACTGTTCTAGTTCGCTGTCACCGATGGTTGCCGTAGAGGGATTGCGTTGCAGTGGAGTGCGAGTGTTCTGCGCAGAAGTTATCGGTGTAAGGCTATCCATCTAAGCAACTGAAGAGTTTTGGTGCTTTTGGAGAGTATGGTTCTGTCATGGAGGCTGGTAATTTGACCACTTCCGTCTAATAGTATAAGCTCAGGGTCCTGTTTTTTCGAGTTGTGGACTCGAACAATTTACATTTCACAAACCTCGATATTTTCTATTGAAGCCTTGCGGTTCTTGTGTAGCGTTTTTAGGTTTCTAATTCATTTTGCCCATTCTAAGACCATACGTGGTAAAAATATGTTGTTGGTAGGTTGAGGTCAATTTGGGTATTTTCGATGGAGATTTCATCCTGTACTTAAAGTCATTTCATGCTGAAAAACCGAGAAGCACTGCGTGTCTGCTTCGTCTTTATTGGGAATCAGCAGCAGCACGTACCGCATGAAGCTCCAGGGATTCTCCAACTAGTGACCTCGGCTAGTGGTCTGAACACCTAACCGCTCGTTGTGTTGCTCCAACGATTTCAACTTGTGCGTCACCCAGTGGTATCACCTACATAACCATAGAGATGCTGCCCAACTGCACTCATAACGGTCTTTCTATTGACTTCACCCCAAATGAACTGAACAATACCCACTGTAAGATCTGGGCAGCTAAGGATCTCACAGGACGATTGCGGCTATCGGATTATACGCAGTTCGTATCCAGTAGGCAATAGGAACAGATGGACGCTGTTAGTGGATGATGTATTGGGAACTGTTGTGAACTGGTTCCATGAAAAAAGGGGTTAATAACCACCACGAATTAAGCAGAACGTACAATCAATAACAGCGCAATCGGTAATAGCAGAAAAATGGACAGTGGGGCAACGGGGCTTTCCGGAAGCGATAGCGAGTAAGTATCAAATGATGTACAAACGTAAGGATACGGGCAGTCAGACAGTGTAAATAGGCCGTATATAGAGATAACGGCACAGAAGACAGTTATTACGTTCGGGAGGTTGCGGGAAACTGTCTAGAAAACGGGTATCGGGTGAATTTAGCACAAATTAAATGTACCTGCGGTCTTCAGCTGATAGTGCGACGCGGCAGCTCGTGTCATGTGTCAAGTCGGAATGCGCGCTTAGGCCCGTTTAGTACAAAATCTCAACAAACACTATTGGGCAGATGCGATATAAAGGTAATACAAAATATGGCAGTCGGAGAAGACGAGTTGACTTAGCGAAGAGCCCGCTCGCCTACCACCTGAGGGGTTCAGAGTTCGATCTCCGGTCGGCCCGTTTTTCCGTCGGAGCAGACACTCAAATTAGGTCGAGTTGATATGAAATTGCAGGCGAAGATGTACAGGCAAGAAAATTTTGACAGTAGTAACTAGAGGGTAGGCAGACCTTAGCGGGAGCAAAAAACGGGGAACAAGCAGCAAGGAAGCAAAGTGGCGTTATAATAAACAGGAGAAAATCACGCTACTCATGAGTAGACGGAACAAATAGGGAAAATAACCACTGTTGATTCGCAGTAGGATTCAACACTTCCCCAGCCATAAGAATACATGGAGATTGAGCCGGCAGACTGATAAGCCGCTCGGTTGCTCCGCTCCTTGATGTTTGCACCATCCTCGCCGGAGGCCTCCAGTAGGTAAAGTTGGCGTACGTCTCGACGGAATGCTCCCCGACCGGTTCTTGCAATCGCCTCCCCAACTTCCCCATCGGTCGACTGAACTCCCTCTCGACAATGCTCTTCTCCCACTATCCTCTTGGTGTCGAGATATCTCCCAATAAAACAAGATCGCGTTCATTCAGGCTCCTTCCTTGTTAATGCTACTTTGACATCGTCTGTAAGGTTGGGATGTATTCCTTCATCCACCGATTCCAGAATAGGTCGGCTAGGTGGTTGGCGTGTCTCCAGGCTTTAGTTAGGTTCCATGAGCTGACGCGACGACTGGCCGTTGAAATATTTGCGCTCAGGAGCAACAACTGGTTCGGCGTGAGAGCCGCGTAGTCATTGGGGTCTGAATTCTTCTACTAATGGGCGATCGTTCAGGGTTTTTTCGATCTCAGTCAAGGTTGTCTGCATCGTCTCGTCCCCTAACAGTCTATCTCCTAATAAGTCCCGCAAAATTCGCCTGGTACTCCGAATCAGCCTTCCCCAAATACCTCCATGATGACTGGCTTTCGGCACGGCTCTAGCAACTTGGCCGCCAGCTTATCCTGGTCCCATTCACGAAGGTATTCCTTCACGTCGGCTTCAGCTCCCTTAAAATTGGTTCCGCCGTCACTATAATGCTTTACTGGTCTGCCCACCTCCCCTGATTGTTGAGTGTCACTCCATGCTTTGACAGATTGTAGCCTATCAGTCGGCTACGACGCATCTATTCCAAAACTGACCCGAATAGTTACTACCTAGTTCTGACTGGCAACGCTAATGTTAGTAGGCTGTCTAGATAGCCCGAGCTTTAAGGCGACATCCTTGTTTAGCATCGTAGAGTCGGAACCGCTGTCAAGAAGTACGTAAGATCTGCAAAGTTCATGGGGACCACAAAGCGTTACAGGCAGTACACCGAGCGCCATGGACGTTCGATTTCATGATTTGTTGCAGCAGTTGATGCTGAGGTTGGGGTGGCGTTCTTCCTGGCATGTTGGCTTCAGTGACTTAGTCTAAGGTCGAGTGGGCGAGTTGAGCAATAGGTGGTGTAGGCCTTTTCAGCCACTTAATCCGCAGCATCGCCTAGGTCGGCACTGCTTAGCGTCATGCCTTGGCTTGGGACGGAGCTCACAAAGTACAGCTGAGCGGATCAGCGCTCAGGCGGACGAATGGCGCGCACTAGTCAACGTAGTATCCTTCGCCACAGTGCAAGCGTGGACGGGGCAACGTCGTACTATGTTCCCCACTGCTCGGCCTATTAGCCGCAGAAATGGTCACGAGTGTGGAAACCCGTGGCTACGGTTAAACTTGGGATTGCTCTTAAGGAGTCCGTGTAAACAATTCGCGCTTACCATTTTGAGATGGTGCAAAGACTGATTGAAATCGTTGTCGCCTGAAGTGTGTCGAACAATATCTTGACTAATCAAGTTGATGGATTAATGGGATCTTCGCTGGTGAATAAAATTCTGGATACGCGGAATGGTCTGGGTTATTCGTGTTGAGACCTTCAAACTGAGCTCCCCCACACAAACACTGAAGCTTTCAGCACTTGGTTATGGATGGTTGAAATGTTTTGAAAGCTAAATTAGATTTGTCATTGTGATGAGCAAAGAAACACCTTGCTTATGTTCCATGAACCACGACGACAGCCGTCCCCTTCTGCGGAGAATGTTCTTCAGAAGATATAGCTTTTTGATCGGTTTTTCTTGAAACACTACTCAAACCTCTCCGGAATAGATCACCTTGGCCGATCCCGTTAAATGGTATCCCCAGATTACGGAACATCTGTTCGGCGAACTCCTGTCTACTGTGTCACTATCTTTCATTGGTCAGCATGCACCCGGTATTTGTCCCCCGCAAGAAATGTCTGAGCTATTGATGCATTACTACGCTTATTACACTTGCTGTCGTTAGCATTGTTATCATTGCATTATTATTCACATTCTGTTGAAGTTTTGATTTCTCTCTTTCAATGTCCTTTGAATGGTCTCTAATTTCTTTCGTGAACCTCTCTTTTATTCCAGGCCTATGAAAAAGGAGTCGCACTGTTTCGTTGGCCCAACGTCTATGACATTTGGGCAGCATATTTGGCCAAGTTCATTGAGCGTTACGTAAGTTTTGCTTGCCTTCTACTTCCTTGTTCAGGGAGATCTTTCTCTATTTGAAATTATGGTTAATTAATGGAAAGTACTTGTACACTTATTCGTCGCACTATTAGAATGCTTGAGTTTCACAATACGGCTCGTTCGGGGCGCATCGGGAGTAAGTACTTCCAGAATTTTGGGTCAGCCTTTTTTCACTCAAGCACTTAAATGTGTATCGTTCAGCTGTAGCACCCTTTCGGTGCCATGCCACGCGAAGGAAACACGAGGACTGGGATAATACCAGGTTTCCCAAGCCTAGACATGGGAAGTCCAGATGCATAGGCCGGGTTCGAACCACAGACCTTCCGGTCATTAAATTCGCGCTCTAACCACTGAGCCATCTCGCCCCCAAATGAGCATTGTTTGAATCAGACCGAAAGCTGTATCACAACCACTCTACAAGCCACACCTACTGAAACATCATCCTTCTAGTTACGGACATGCCAGAAGGGCCAAATAACAGCAACCAAAAGAACAATTGCTAGGTTTCATATATCGTATTATGGGGCGGTCTACGGATACCTTCTTGCTGTCGCCTGCTGAAGGATTTGGGGATAGTAGGATAGTCAAATGACCATCAATCTCCTACTTAGAGAAGGAATCGGGCCATTTTTTCCTGAAAGGATGCGTTAGCGGTTCTCGGCGGTCCGATTGCTCCATGCATTTCCATGATCGGTGGCGAATTATGTTTTATGGTAGAAACCCAAGAGTTTGGTGTTACTCAACAGACACCTGCTGTTCGCAGCTTAGTGCGTTCGACTTCCACGTCTTGCGTTTCAGGGGACCTAAGAAAGTTCTCGCTACCAGGCTGATAAGACTTCAGTCATTGGCCCTGGGTGCTTCCCGCCCCATCACGAAGACTCTAGCTTGACGTTGTGGAAAATTCTGTGACCACTCTATAAATGCAGTTGTAGAAATCTTCCTTTGTCTTCATTAAGGGCTGTCGCAAACTACCGTACCGTCTGATATACCATAGTGGCTGGAACTACAACCCTAGGACCAGCATAGCAGTCGCGCTCCACAACTTGATGCCGCAAAAGCATTTTGCATTACATTATCATCTTTAGGGCAAACAGCCCACACACACATTGTTGTGTCAACCCTTGGCTTGGTGGACTTCTGTCAGAGGAATGTATGCGGTGGTATGTTCAGTGTCGGTGATCGCCGCACAGGTAATGGTGCAGAAATATGCCATGCTGTCTTTACTTATCGGGCACACTGTCTCAATCTAAAAGACGTCGTTTTGTCATCTGGAGGCTACCGTATATGAGTCGACCACAGGCATTGATTTATCATGTCGCAATTTGCTACAGATGGCGAACCACTGTGAAAGACTGTCGGTCGTTCGTGCTCGTTCCTAGTTGTTCTTTGCTCAGAGGACATCCATTCACAGTTACCACAAATAATTCGGTATCTAATTCGCTCCACGCTACTCATCACGAAGACAGTAGTAAGGCTTGGAAAGAACTTTCCACGATAGTGCGCGCCACACGCAAAAGTGTTAAAAATACAATTCTGCTCCGAAGAGAATGGATGTCTGTTGGATCAGTACATCTGACTCATCCGATGAGAGACGTGTAAAACGGAAGCGTAAAAAATCAATCGACGAAGGGACCCGCAGAACTTTTACGCCAAACCAGTAGAGAAACTGGAGAAGACTGTCTCGTCTGGTGGCAGCCTTGGTGTTACATGGGAAGGAGATGTACTCTGATTCGCAATTTTTCCCACCGTATTGACAGGTGGAACATTTCTAAGAACAGTTTTGCTGGTTCGAATGAGTTATCCAGAAGCTGAGGTTTTTAGCCAACTATCCACCTTTGGAATCAGATGTTGCATTGCGTGTAAGCCCACTCAGACGGAGCCAAGCCCCGGACCAATACTTCCTTCTGTTTGCTCTTTTCAAAGACAGGAGTGAAATTCTTATCTCTGTTCTAACAAGACTTTTACAGCATGAGTGAGAAGCCGAAGAAGTGGTATTGGTCGACCATCATCTTTGTCCTTAAGAAAGGTTTGGGAATCTTTTGTGGTAACCATAGTGGCATCGGCCTAGTTTCCGTTGCGTCCAGTTTGCCGCATGGTGTCAGTATAAACCAGCAAGCGCACAACAGAGAGGATTTCACTCTTGGATGATTCGAAAGACACTAGAAATTAGGCAAATTTAACAGCGGTGAACGATTTTCCCATTCCTAGAGCAGGTTTCTAATGTTTGTTCGGCTTTTCGAAACGCCCCACTTAACTACTTTCTTCTCTAAGAAGTACCAAATAAGAACGTGAATATTTTGCGAGCACAGTGTCCTCATTCCGACATTTGGTTTAAACTATACAGACAACCGTTCTGAATGTTACCCATATCATGTAGGGTACCGGAAGGGTTCCCGGTTCGCACTTCGTGATTGGTGATACAATGGATAGGACTTTCAGAATCTCAGAATCCATGAGATTATGCTTCTTCTAGGTGGTGTGCTGTGTGCTACCCAATTGTGAGTATGCGGATTTCGTCATTTCTCTCAGTTCCTCGTACTCTCTAGTGTGAAAACTTGAATATGTTGGAGAGCGTAGGTACTTATGGAATGCGCTGTGCACCGTCAGATTAAAGCCTCGTTTTACGGGACCGTGCGTAAGATTGTCGGTGAACTCATCTACTTGGGAAGTGTTGTGCCTTCCTGCTATCTTGAGGCAGATGAAGTGGCTTTGTGGAACAAACAAAGCTTAAACTTGTTGGGACCTTTTGGAACTGAAACATCGTTATTGAGTGACAAACCTGGCACGAAAACTGTTAGCATTGCAATCTCAGTCCGCTTTCTGTCGTCGCCCATATTCCTTGTGAATGATCGTTTTTGAGAACTCGACCAATATGTTGCCAGAGGCGCATCTCATCTTGTTGTTTTTCAACTGCTGGTCGAATTGTTCGCTGAGCTTGGCACTTGTCATAGAATTGTGTCACCCCCGGGAACCAACGAACGAAAACCCAAAGATAAGGGCGTGTTCACACGAACCTGTGTGCCACATGAGTGAAGTTGTGGTACAAAGGCAGGGTGAAGCTGGTCGACGCGTTGCTAACCCTCCACACTCACTGATCGTGTTGCATCTTGTGAGACAAAAGTAGCGATTAGTTGGCAAGAATGGTCACAAAGCCCATGCAACAATAATGCATGAAAGTCTCAGAAGCGTGGTATAGACGACTAACATTGCGGATCCACAGCACAAGCAACGAATCAGTTTGGTTCAACAAAATGTATGACTTCCTTGGCTTGGTTGTGTTTTCCTTCACGCCCCTACCATCTTTTCCTTCTTGATAATCTCGTTATACCTTCTCTTCACTTCAAGGGTGGAACCAAACTGGAACGCGCTCGTGATTTGTTCGAACAATGCTTG
>SJOL01009911.1:74104-100452 GCA_004794785.1 Opisthorchis felineus
AGTTATCCAGAAGCTGAGGTTTTTAGCCAACTATCCACCTTTGGAATCAGATGTTGCATTGCGTGTAAGCCCACTCAGACGGAGCCAAGCCTCGGGCCAATACTTCCTTCTGTTTTCTCTTTTCAAAGACAGGAGTGAAATTCTGATCTCTTTCCTAACAAGACTTTTACAGCAGGAGTGAGAAGCCGAAGAGGTGGTATCGGTCGACCATCATCTCTGTCCTTAAGAAAGGTTTGGGAATCTTTTGTGGTAACCATAGTGGCATCGGCCTAGTTTCCGTTGCGTCCAGTTTGCCGCATGGTGTCAGTATAAACCAGCAAGCGCACAACGGAGAGGATTTCACTCTTGGATGATTCGAAAGACACTAGAAATTAGGTAAATTTAACAGCGGTGAACGATTTTCCCATTCCTAGAGCTGGTTTCTAATGTTTGTTCGGCTTTTCGAAACGCCCCACTTAACTACTTTCTTCTCTAAGAAGTACCAAATAAGAACGTGAATATTTTGCGAGCACAGTGTCCTCATTCCGACAGTTGGTTTAAACTATACAGACAACCGTTCCGAATGTTACCCATATCATGTAGGGTACCGGAAGGGTTCCCGGTTCGCACTTCGTGATTGGTGATACAATGGATAGGACTTTCAGAAGCTCAGAATCCATGAGATTATGCTTCTTCTAGGTGGTGTGCTGTGTGCTAACCAACTGTGAGTATGCGGATTACGTCATTTCTCTCAGTTCCTAGTACTCTCTAGTGTGAAAACTTGAATATGTTGGAGAGCGTATGTATTTATGGAATGCGCTGTGCACCGTCAGATTAAAGCCTCGTTTTACGGGACCGTGCGTAAGATTGTCGGTGAACTCATCTACTTGGGAAGTGTTGTGCCTTCCTGCTATCTTGAGGCAGATGAAGTGGCTTTGTGGAACAAACAAAGCTTAAACTTGTTGGGACCTTTTGGAACTGAAACATCGTTATTGAGTGACAAACCTGGCACGAAAACTGTTAGCATTGCAATCTCAATCCGCTTTCTGTCGTCGCCCATATTCCTTGTGAATGATCGCTTTTGAGAACTCGACCAATATGTTGCCAGAGGCGCATCTCATGTTGTTGTTTTTCAACTGCTGGTCGAATTGTTCGCTGAGCTTGGCACTTGTCATAGAATTGTGTCACCCCCGGGAACCAACGAACGAAAACCCAAAGATAAGGGCGTGTTCACACGAACCTGTGTGCCACATGAGTGAAGTTGTGGTACAAAGGCAGGGTGAAGCGATGGTCTAGCGGGTCGACGCGTTGCTAACCCTCCACACTCACTGATCGTGTTGCATCTTGTGAGACAAAAGTAGCGATTAGTTGGCAAGAATGGTCACAAAGCCCATGCAACAATAATGCATGAAAGTCTCAGAAGCGTGGTATAGACGACTAACATTGCGGATCCACAGCACAAGCAACGAATCAGTTTGGTTCAACAAAATGTATGACTTCCTTGGCTTGGTTGTGTTTTCCTTCACGCCCCTACCATCTTTACCTTCTTGATAATCTCGTTATACCTTCTCTTCACTTCAAGGGTGGAACCAAACTGGAACGCGCTCGTGATTTGTTCGAACAATGCTTGGAGAAATGTCCCCCTAAATTTGCTAAAGGTTAGTCATTCTTTCGTGTTGTCACTACTAACTTTTGTTTTTCACCATTGTAGTTGTTATTAGTAACATTGACGTCTCTGTCGTGACTGCTATTAGTGCGACTACTGTTGTTATTGATTTGAGTAGTATGACGGGCAAGAGGTAGACATGAAGATATCTGAACTGTCTCTAGAACATCTAACCCTTTGGGAATGCTGTGCTACATCCATAGGTTCGCTAGCGTGTGGGTGCACTTCAAGGGACCGACTAAAATAGATCTTTTGTCGGAAGCGTCCTCTCTCCAAAGCCCTAGACAACCTTTACGATTATTACCTTTTTACACGGTTGTATTGGGTCTTAACAATGAGAAAGTGTGGTCATCGATTTCATGTTTGCATTTTGTAAGCTCTGCTTGGAATTTTTCGCGTGCTCGTTTCTCGGAACCATCAGATCGTATATGTGTATGTACGCGCTTGGGAAGTAGCTAATCTCACTTCGCATTGTTGCAGNCCGTGTAAAGTCGCATGTTATTATGTCAAGTTCTACTCGATCCGGATGCTTCCTCTGCCTGTGGAGGGCTACTCCAACGATTCATTTCCAATGCCTTTTGCACGGTTGTCCTCGCCTATATTACTGTGGATGAGTAATTTACGTGTTGCCCAGCCACCCTCGAACAGTAGTGTCCAATGAAGATGAGTGTGTAAATAGTGGATGTTGCTCAACTCAATTTTCTAGTTCCAGTCCGTACTACAGCTTCATGGTTCTTTCGAAACGACTAGCACCTATCTCTCAGGACATGTCACGTTAAGTCCGGAAAAGTCCGTTAATGATGACTGACTGTCTAATGACTGTCTACGCCCAAAATTAATCTGTTGGTATATAGCGTTGCCGTTATGGTATCTAGTCTTTTCAGGTAAACCAGCCATTTGCAGAAACATAAATTATATCAGCATGGTTCAGGGCATCTTGTGCCCTTGAGTGGGACGGTTGGACAAGTTGTCGTCTTGAAGGGATGTTTACCTCTTGAGAGGTTCTCCACGGATCGAGGTATTTAGCAATGTGCAGTGTTCCTAGCTGCACCAGTTTGGTCAGCGGAGGCTGTCGTAAGTGGGAAAGTGGCTGTCCTACATTCGAGGCGGTAGATCTTTTCAATACACCATCGACAGTGCCGGTAGTTGAGCTCATGGCTAAATACTTTTTACCATATGCACGAAAGAGACTAGCCCAAGTGCTCGAGCTTTGTTTGCTAAGGTATTCTAAGAACTTTAACCGCTGAACTATCCCATCATCGGATCCGCATTCTTGGTGGCGGACTGCTGAAACCTTGATTGAGTATAGTTATAAAGGTTTGCACACTTCGTTGCAATCCACGTCGGATTTCCAGCTGGATTACTACTTGTCTGCGGGGTAGATGGCGCTCTGGCGTGAAGAAGTATCTTACGATTACCGGACACGTTTCTATTATTTAATGCTTTCATGGTCACAACAGTTTGAGCAATAACCTTGCTTCTCATTCCTGTTTTTTGTCTATTTGAAGCACTCTATCTGCTTTACGCGAGACTGGAGGAGCAACATGGTCTGGCTCGTCGTGCTATTCGTATCTACGAACGGGCCACAGAGGCTGTGCTGCCAGGTGAACGCTTTGATGTAAGTGTCTCTTTGTTATCATTTTGACATTAGGTTTAGCCACTTTGGGAGCTACATGTCCCACTATTTGGAGGATGTTCCATGCATTCAAACACCCAGCTACCCATCTATAACCCCATGACTCAATTTTGTGAATCGAGTAACGTCATGAATTCACCGTTGCCTACCGTCACTGTTGTCGTGAAACAGGCTGGGGACATACTGAAGGTGAACTTACAAGCAATCTTTTTGGAAATTCGTGTATCTCACAAGTCCAGCAGGCCTTTCTTTAATTGATCGTCACTCGATTGACCAGACAACTTGATCTGTGCTACACTGAGTGATATCATATCCCACCTAATTGCAAGCCAGTCACATTCGTAATCACCTTGTCGTATTTTTTAAAAAATAGTGTCCAACTACTAACCGGTTAGTCCCGGGTTCAAATCACCTTGGAGATCCGTTCGATCCGAGCAGTTGGTGATTCCCAACAAAGATGAAACAGCTGTAAATGGCTTCTCGGCTTTTTTATTAGGATAAACTGATTCGCTCGCAGAAATTCGATTTGATGCATCACTGGTCATTTTGTTCAGCTACTGACGGCGTGCTGGCTCTATCTTACCTTCAAATCCAAAGTACCTGGGACAGGATAGAAGTCATCTCATGAGTGTATCATTCTGAATCTCTGGTTGCTTCCTTATGTTAGCACCAGTAGCCCCCTAACCGGGTGGACGTCCGTTGCCTCTTTGAAAACGGCCTAAGACATAAGCACGAAGGCCTCCATGTTTCGGGTTCAGTTTCTTCTTCTTCGTTTGCTTGTACTCAAGCCTAGTCGTCAGCTACTACTCCGTCCCTCGCGCTGCATTGCTGAACAACCGTTGCAGCTGAATATTGTGAAATCACCTTTTTTGAGTGTAACCATTTTTCAAGCCCCTATCCTACTGATGTTCAGGTACTTTTGTCCAAAATTAGACAGCATCTACCTACCTTTCACTGAAATCTGGCGGCTTTTATTGTGTTTTATCTATTTTATCTTACCTGCCGATTATTGTTCGCTACATATCTCTTCAGTTCCAAAGCACTTGGCTGCTCATCTTGTTTATTCTCCTGCTTGCAAACTGTTTTCCAATAGATGTTCAATATCTATATTCAACGAATTGCTGACCTACATGGTGTTACACACACGCGATCAGCTTACGAACAAGCGATCGAGCGACTCCCAGAGGAGCACGCCCGTCAAATGTGCCTTCGATTTGCTGATTTGGAACGAAAATTGGGTGAAATTGACCGGGCACGAGCCATTTACGCCTACTGCTCCCAAATGTGCGATCCGCGGGTACGTTCCTGATGGGTAACTTTCTCTAATCTAACTCTTCCCGTCGGTGTTTTAATAATGTTTTTCAGCCAATCTCCTTCACACATTTTGGTGGATAGCGGCGTTGAGTTCTGATTGGCTCGACCAATGCATTACCAGGTCTTTCTCTTTGGATCTTTTTATATGGCGATTGATTTCGTCGAAGGGTTTATTCACCGGTCCACATTCTTGCCTGGGCATTTGTTTTTCGCTCTTTTCATTTTGTTGCGCCTACAAAAACCATTTGGAAAGTCACGTAATCATCCTTGTTTTTAAAATTGGGCGTCTGAAAAAACTGTGATAAGATTGAGGTGTGCTCGCTGTGGTTTCCAACACATGAAATCGTCCCTACCGCTTCTGCAGCTCTTGTGTATCCGTGACAGCCGAAATAGTTCGCGCTGGACAGCTCTCGGTAGGTATATCGTTCGGTGGAAGTGCAATGTTATGCTGAAACGTAAAGTGATTGACGAATGCCACTGGTACTCCGTTATCTAATGCGTCAATGGTGTTCATTTCAATGCTGTTTGTGTTGTCTGAGGTATGCGCAGGCGTGCAGTGGCCTAATTGCTGCTGACAGGCAAATCCGCATCGAATTCTAGCCAGTCATGTAGCGTGAGTGCGTCGCCGAGTGCTACAAGTGTCGAAGTTTCCCACCATAGACAGTCACCGTCCTTCGGACCGCATTCGGTGACCCCGCATGCCCCAACGGAGATAATCCGGTCATCACCGCCTTCATATTTTTGTCTGTTGGCTGCCTTGCCGTCTTTTTCAACATCACTCAGTAAGTGAATAAAGGGAGCCATTAGGGAAGTCATTAGGGTGCCATTCTGAATACGTCTTACTGCCAGCAGAACCAGCACAGGTCGAGTCGATATTACATCCGCACAATTCACCAAGTTCACCATATTCATGCAGTGGTGAACAGAAAGTGAGTCTCATAAACAGCCTAAAATCCCGTAAAGGAAACTACTCACAAGGTTGCTGAAAACTCTTCGACAGCCCACGACCGGTTTCGCCCTTCTTTGGGCTCATCAGGTAGGCGCAGTCCCCGAGTTACCGTCAACCTTATGTTTTACTTCCAGCCCTCGAGAGTCATTTTTAATGTTTCCTGTCTGGACTTTGGAAGGGTTCCGTTCTTTGGTCAAGTGCTGTCATGCTGTCGGAAAAAACTTGTTCATTTTTTCGTGAACACCGAAAAACATGGCGCCAACGGTTTGCTGGACGAAATCCTTGCATAAGTGCACATTGCAAGTAGTCCCGTTCAAGTGCGTCAGTTTCTTCAGCCAATGATTCTGTATCCATACAAGAACCAATTCTAAAGACCAGCTTCAAAAAACAAGTTTCGAAGGATTCACTTAGCTCTGTTCGCGTATGCTTTGCCCGTTGTTGGGAACTACTGAATGCCAGTGCTCCACACCTAGTCTAGGTTTTTCCATCTCCAAGAAAACGGTGGAACATTGGTACACAACGTTCCAAAATCATGAAAATGTAACTACCTGGTTTGTTATATCTCTTCGCCAGCTGCCCGGTGGTCTCACATATGGTATCTTTTCTGTCATATCCATTGTAGACAGAACCTCAGTTTTGGCAAGTCTGGAAAGAATTTGAGGTGGCTCATGGGAACGAGGATACTTTGCGTGAAATGTTGCGCATCCGACGTAGTGTGCAGGCCACTTACAACACCCGCGTCAGTTTTATGGCCAGTCAGCTGCAAATCACTGGTGCTGATGGAACGGAACAGGCTACTCGTGAGTTCCTTTTGGTGTTTGGTCGACTTAAAGGCTACCCAGTCGCTTTCCACTGCTACATTGTGTATGAAAACTCCTTAAGGAATGTGTGAACATGATTAGTGTATCAATTAAACGAAGACAACTCCAGGTTTCCTCCCAAATTACCTTAGTTCTTAGTAGTGAGACTTCGTTTCTTTCCGACATGCCTGCTGTCCTATACAGATTTGTTGGACTTGCTTGTGGACCCTTTCTCATACTTTTCTCATCATGAGAGAGTGGGTCTCGATGTTCGGGAGTTTCCTCAGCGTCGCAATGAGTGGTAATTTTCTTCTACCTGTCCTCTGTCTGATGACGTTTTTTTATAATAGCTTAAGTACTCAATGCCCGCCATATTTTGCGCTTTGCCAACCCCGCTGAACGGCCACGTCAGCTCTCTGCCGTCTAGCTAAACCAGAAACAGTGTTCACGGCAAGACAATCAGTTGGCCTGTATCATTCAGTTCTGCTGATCACTCTAACTGCCATAACGAGGAATTTTCCACCCGATTCGCTCCTTTCTCACGGCTACTTGGAAGAGATAGGTGGCCATACGGTCGCTTGTTTGGGATGCTTATCAAGACATCTCAGTATGAGACTACTGTAATCTTTTTGATTACTTTATCGATTGAATGAGTTTCAATGGCCCTTGCCATGCATGTGTTTAATGGGCACAACATGCAGTACATCCGAAGTAGCCAGATGTTTAATTCCCTGTGTATGATGTGGATGCTGCAAAAGCCCTTTGCATTCTGAACCCCTTTTTCCAATGTGCTACTCGAAACAAGAGGGATTAAGGAAGTTTGACGGTCAACCTGTATTGTATTTTGTTAAAACATCAAACGGATGTAGAATGTAGAAGGCTCGCATTTCAAAGTCCATTCAACTGCCGCGACGTTACGTCTCCTAAAGCAGCTGGAATGTGCATGTGGCAGTAGGAATTAAACGAATTAGCGACGAATTCTAACCTAATATCAGACAACCGATTAAATGTGATGCAAATCTTTTTGGCTGACTGAATGGCTTTGGTCAGACTGCGAGGCGAACTGGTTTCCTGTCACGTACCAGAATAGTGAGTGAGCTACTCAGGTGGGGTTTGTCACCTGTCCTAATCATGTTCCCGATTATCGATGGAGGCCCTCGTGACATCTGTTTTGTCATGGTGTTGACTCATGCGGTCCATTGTTTGACTGATTTGGGAGGGTGCTCCCCTGATGCAGTCAACTTTCCTCTGTTTTTTTCTCATCGCGGCTGCAGGTGAAGCGGTAAACGACAGCACCATTAGTAATTGTATTTGTTTGCTTCCCAATTCACAAATGGTTAGATATGACAGATGGACTTCGCGGTTCCGTTGCTATCGTAAACTATTGGTGTTAGGCATTTTAGCGTGTCGCCGAACATCAATTTCCAGACATCAGTAGTCGGTCTTACGCTTTTTTCGGTTCTTCGTGGATTCTAGACTCCCTGTTCTACGAGAAAATAAGTTATTACTCTGTTAGCTTCCTCCTAATTTGGAAATGAGTGCATTTCGCAAGTTGCTCATCATATGATGTCCAATCAGGACGTAAGATTGCTCCCACCTGATGAGCTGTAAGAAGGGTGAAACCGGTCTTGAGCTGTCTATGACTTTTCGGCAACCGTTTGGGTGGTATGCGCCATCAGGTTTTGCCTATCTATTTTTTTGTTGAATTTTCAATTGAGTGTGTTGGTAACTATGGGAACGTAAAAATCCTTCTAGATTATGTGTTTGAGAATTTGCAGTAGTTTTAATGTGGACTTGTAACAACGACGGTTTAATTGAGAGAGCTAAACATATCGTTTTCCGAAGTTGTGGGGAATGTAGCTGGAAGCTGCCGTCGGAGGTGCTGTCAAGTTTGTGTGGCGCATTTCTACTTGCATGTTGACGATCCATACTACCTTACCCCTTTTATTCAGCTACGAACGAGATGCAGAAACTAGACAAGGAGCATTCGGATGCGACCAAGCCGCAGTTGGCCGGTCGTCCAGTTGTCATCTTTCAATCGGCCGGAGTCCGACAGCTTGGCTTGGACGCCCAAGATCAGACACGTTCCGTAACCACGAACAAAGAGGCCATCAACATAGACGATATTGGCGCGGACGACGCAGATGATGGGGATGAGCAGGTGGCTGAAGACGATGCTGACTTGGGTGAGTGACATCCAGTTTTTGTTGCTTTGCAAACCAACTACCATGTATTATTACCATACCTTGTTGCCCCTCTCTTATGCAGCATAAACCTGGCAACGACTCTTTTCCATCCGGTCAGAAAAACTGGCTACATGATGTCCTGTCTCGTCGTTAAAGAAATCCTTACTACCTTAATTATTCGCTTTATTTAAACCCACAATACCTCCGCGTCTTTAGACCAGTCTGATTGACACGTTCTTGTCCCGATTCCGTGGGTGTTTATTTGTTGGTTACCCGACTAGTTTTGAGTCTGGTTTCATCAACCGGTTTTTAACTTAATATAATATGACGACTATAGCCCAAGTAATAGGTGCAAAACTGCGGAAAGCAAAGATAGGTACTTTTCAATACATGGGACCCACCCAAAGCTGTTTTTTGAAGACAAGAACTGATTTCCTATCAGGTGACCTTCGTTTACCACGTTCCAAAACTTGTCTGGGTTTTCCTACTGTTAGAACATTTCTCGGATGGCATGCGTTTCGCTGCCCACCAAGCCTACTCTATCATTCCGAATCCGTATACCAAGCCCATAGATGGTGTTGCATTTCTGACTTAATGGAAGTGGCCCTGCTTCCTCGTGTGTTTTGTGGTAGACCACATATTTTGTAGACCAGGCTGGCTCTGTCTTGGATTCTACATTTTCCAGCGTAAGCCAGCTGAATAGGGTGGCTCGTTTACCCATCCAATTATTGTATTGGTCGGTTTGATACAGTTATTCTGTCAACAGCAGTCGTTAACTAGCATGCACAACACAGGTCAACTCTGCGTTATTTTGCGGTAACACCGGTTTTGTTCGTGAGCTAAATTGAAATGCTGTTACATAGCAGATAGGCTGGCATCTAAACTACCGGGGTGTTTCTTCGCAGTCGGGTGTCTCTACACCATTTAACTGGACCTAGTTTTTAGGTGTGTTTCTTGGTCTGACCGGTCTAGTTGAAACGATTCTGTGGCTACCTGTCAACAAGCATAAAGATTTCTTTGACTTGTTATCAATCCCCGCGGTGGATCTGGTGATCACCAGGTCGTGGATTTGCAATTGTCACTGTATTTTTCAGGTCAGAGTCGGATTTTAGAAGACCACACAAATGTCTTATTGAGTCAGATCGGGTTCTGCGGCTGTCATGTCAACCCGTCTAAATCCACCTTAGTAAACCCGATAAAGGGGGAAATCGTCGTTTAGCTTTGCATCTTTGGGATACGGTATCTTTGATTATAACATCCGGTAAACTTACAAGCATGTGAGACTACTGCACACCAGGACCACTAGTTCGGTCTACGAAAATTTGGACACAACATTCTGACAACTCACCAATGGTAAGACTGGATAAGTCAACATCTAGTGGAAACCAAGTTCCACACCCAACTGAACAGAATTAGTTCGTGTTTGCTGGTGTTCCCACACTGCAAATTTCCACGTAGTGCACAACCAAGACTAGTTGATACGTGGCGCTAACGAGATCAAACTTCTGAATGAGTGAGTGTGATGCTGAACACATTATTAAACACTTGGATGTAGGTATTTTCGGAATTTCCAGAATTCATTTCGCTCTCGTTTGGACTGTCCTCCTACCCCAGCGTAGTTGTTCCGGTCCATCCACGCCAAAGAGGGGAAGCACTTGAACCGAGCGACGTGGTTAGTTGGTGTCCAGTTTGTGCTGGTCAAGTATTTTCCAGCACGCTCGTCTCGCTTGTCATATGTCCGGAATTCAAATCCCGGCACACTTGCACTGTTGACGAGCCCTCACAAGAGCGAAATTCAAGTTCAGTGCTCCCGCGTCTTTGGCGCAGACTCACCAGATTAATTGCGCCGAGGCAGGGCTGTTCAAACAAGAGTGATGTGAATGCAAGTTAAATAAATAAATCGCGTAGCCGCACTTATAAGGTTACTTAATATGTGCCTCCACAACTCTTTGAGCATGTTTCATGTGGAGGAGTATCCTGAACGGGGGCAAACTAATCATTCGTTCGTAGTAGCTAAATGAGATTGCGCGGATCCGAATTACAACAAACTGACACTGAATGACCAGTTAGCACGGACTTTGTGTCCTACGGTGTATATATATATTATTGCCAATATCTATGCATATAATGACGGTCTCTACTATCCTTCTGTGTAGCTTACGCTATACGCCATCCGTTGTTACTCACTTTCCTGCCCTTGCTTTTTATCCATCAGAACTAAACTTGGAGAAACAGCCTGTGCCACTTGCAGTATTCGGCGGCCTCAAAGAGGATGATGAGGACACGTCGTGACACACTAACTTACCATTTATGCTTTGTACATTACAGTTGATTTATAGTTTGTGGTTTTTGCCTTTTCTCATGTAGGTTGGTCGACTGTCCACCGGTTTGACGGCGAAAGAATATAGATTCTCAGGGCAATCTTTGAGGTTGCGCTTTGTCACTGTTATGGTCCGAGGAGACCACAAAGTACGCTGTGAGATGTCCTATTCCACCATATGAACGCAAAGGACAGTTGAAGTTCACTGTTTGCCACATCAGATATGCTTTCGAGTTTAAACGATAACCCGCGCAAGTTGTTTGTTATCCAATGAAGACTTTCTCCTATGTAGTCGACGAACCGTTGTTGCTGCTCTGTAACTCCCGCACTCGTTCTTCGGTCTATCAAATGAGGTATATCAAAACACACCGTAGCTAGAGACAGCTAGTAACAAGACTGAGACGCTGCAGTCGTGTTTATGGAGTACGTCCTAACGTTTCCCAATAGGTCACGTCGGGTATTCAAGCTGGAAATACTCCATTCTAATTTACGATGTTCTGGTTTGCCATAAAACCATCAAGTCGACGTGGTTGGTTATTCAGAGCGGCTCATGCGAATATTGGAATCCCAGAGTGACCATCGATGGCTGTGGATAACTGTAGACCTACCCCATGCTTTTCATCAGCTAAAAACCCGTTCAGCTGTCGCACCCTTTCGGTGCCTAACCGCTATGCCACCTGAAGGAAGCATAAGGGCTGGGATGCTGTCAGGTTGCCCAAGCCTAAACAGGGGAAGTCCAGATGCAGAGATAGGGTTCGAACCACGGACCGATGAGCCATGCCGGCCCTTCCACCAGCTAACGGAACCCTTCACCTCGGTGCATATTCTTTGTGCATGCTTGACACTTTGTTGAACTTACGTCGCGTATGAACTGGTATTCTTCACGATGTCTGATGGTGTGAAACGACCAAATTATCTGAACCTTCTCCGGAATGAGCTGCTGAACGATGAGGACTGACTCCGTCTCCTTGAAGAAATTTTGGACAGAATGATCGTGACTTCCCTAGGCTCTTCATTTCAAGTTTTGCAGCAAATGAGCACAGTAGGTAATGAATAGCATTAAACATCTTATCCTGATCCTGCATCACGGAAGATCGATATCAATTGGAAATAAGTTGGTTCAGTTGAGCTTAGCTTGAGTTTAGTTTAGTTAGTATAGTATAGTTCCTGTCCGAACCACAAAGTCTAAGAATTATTGGATTCGGTTAACAACAACTGGGGTCATTAAAGCTTAAGCTTATCTCGCTCCGTCGTATAAGATGTTCGTTGGTGGGATGTTGGTGAAGGGGACAAAACGATAATTCTAAGGACTGAAGATTTCGATCGAGCTCTTCTGAACGTTAGCAAGGTTGGTGCTAATCCAATTCCCAGGAGCCGATGTGATGGCAGTCAAGGTGGCTACGTTCTCGGTGGATCTTAATTCAGTGCCGATGTATTTTGGTACCAGTAGTTATGGGAGTCCTGAGGTTCAGAATGTAAGATGGCCTGTGAGTGATCCAGTAAATCTTAAGGCTTGTCGAGCGTAGGGCAGGTCCTGACGTCCAAACATCATTTTAGCGTTGTTTTACTTCGGAAATATTAACGTCATTTTCATTAGGAGCAGTCAAATGCCTCTGAGAATTGATTCCATATATGTTGAATCGTTGTTTTAGTATTCGACCGAAATCCAAATTAACAATCAATCTGAAAAGAAACCGGACGTTTCCTCTTCTCCATCGGTTCCTAACTTTCAGGTTTCAGCAGGTCTGGTCTAATTTCTTCAAACCAGAGAATTGTTTGATTCCGGTTCGGTGGTTCATATACTGTCCAAAAGAACGTCAAAATGCTGGAGGCACTGTGTAATGGGAAATGCGGTTGCAAAAGCTGCTCTGGCTGTCGACTCACTGGCCATTAACACTTCTATTCTGTTTGTGGTTTTTTATTCGCGGCCGCTGCACTCTTAAGAGAACGCTTGTCCGATAAATTCACAGCGCCCTTCTTGAGCTCTATGGGTAGTCCAGTTACGACCATGTTGTTCAAGAGCCTTCAGGAGACGCGCTCACAATCAGGGTTTGTGTCCGCTTGTCAATAAAGCAGGAAAACTCCAGGATGATCCCAGCCAGGCGCTTGACTACTCACGTTCGGCTGAGATTAAGTTTATTCTATCAGATGCGCCTTCCCGCTTGTTTCCAGCTCCGCACTTTATCGATGTGTCTCAACGAAAACATCTGAGGTGCACGGCCAGTGCTCAATAGTGGGTGGGTATTACTATCCGAACCCGTTAAAGCAAGGTTCGAAATATGGCTATAATGGCTTCGAAATTTAACTAGAGCCTGCTAAATTACGATGTAGTTTATGGTCCGCTTTGTGTGACAAAACCTCCCACATTGGTGGTCCTGTCCACTGCCGCTGAGTTCCAGTTGATCCGGTGCCTTAAAGTTGCCCTTATTTAGTACAGGTGTCTGTTGAACATGGGTTTAGCAAAGAAATATCAATAGTCGCTGGTCTCAGTCTGAACTGGTCACAAAAATTCCCTAAAGTCACATTACCCATGCTTTTGAAGCCCGTTGCCATCTAGCAGCAATTGTCCTAATGAATGAAAGGATGAATCGGTTTACAATCACCGGTAGTTCCTGGCGCAATCCTATCAGCCGCCGCTCTTCAGTCCGACACTTCTAATTTTTGACCCTACTCATCAGGATGCCCTTTGCCGCTGCAGGAATGAGCCACAAAAAACCAATACTTAGTCCAACATAGAATCATATGTGTGGTAATATATCCGTTATCCTAGCCCATGTCAATCTGCTAGCCAGTTTCGGTCGGTTTGTGACAGAACTCCCATTCCTACTGAGAGCGATTTATTCGTCAGAATCGTTCACGTTTCATTCTTACCCGTATACACTAGTGGGTTGATCAAAGTCCACTAAGAGTGCAATTTCTTGTTTGATCTCGGGACATTACGTCCGCGGATGTCTCCATTAATCATCCAAGATCTCTATATCTTCACTCCAATAACCTAGTCGTTCCATTTGTTTCATTCCTATCGATGGGTAGGTAGCATGAAATCGAAAACTTTGGCTCAAAATGCCTGAGAATAACTCAGCCACACACCAAGGGTCTTTACATTCAGTAACCTGATCAGAGTTAGGGACTTCCGATTGCATTCACCTTCCACTAACTTTCCCTCGGTCAAACTCTTCTCTTGTGTGAGCCTACTGTTTACTGCGTCTACCTCAGACTGGATATGCATTGTAACCCCTCATGAACCTTTTTACCCTTGACATGTCAAACCAATTTGGTTTACCATCGTTTACGCGCGCTTTTTGACATTTTGCGTNGCCACAGAGGTGGCATCTGGGAGAGGATGATACGGTCGATTCGACGTGTACTAGGTGCAGTTTCTCGGGAGCAGATGTCAACAGTAGAATCGTTGACGACATATCTAACGGAAGTGGAACGAATACTGAACAACCGTCCATTGGTCCCAGTGCTAGATGATCCTGGTAACATTGATGTATTGACCCCAAACCATCTATTGCTACCACAAGTATCATTCGTCCCTATTGACAAAGATCCAGGACCACTTCACCGATATACTCGGCAGTGGAGGCAGAGTCAGTTGATGGCCAACACGTTTTGGCGCCGCTGGCGGAGAGGATACCTTCCACTGCTTCAATCGCTGCATAAGTGGACGATTCTCAGAAGAAACATAAGAGTAGGTGATTTGGTATTGATACTTGGAGAGCAACACACGTGCGGTACCTGGTCGGAAGGGATTGTAACAGCCACTACACCTGGATCGGATGGATGCGTCAGGACGGCGGTGCTCAAGACTCCCGATGGTTCAGTGACCAGAGATATACGGAAGATATGCATGCTAGAGGGAGTAGGTGAGCAATATGAGCTCGGTCACCGTAGGGAACATGAAAGACTGTGGGGGGTGACTGTGGCTAGAGTCAATTGTACCATTGTTGCTTGTCATAGTCGCTAGTGTCCGGTGCTGAGTGGGGCTAGTTTAGGAAAGCCAAGCTGGCTTTGGTGGGGCGGTGTATTTCCTTTTCCCCGGTCAAAACCTTCTCTTGTGTGAGCCTACTGTTTACTGCGTCTACCTCAGACTGGATATGCATTGTAACCCCTCATGAACCTTTTTACCCTTGACATGTCAAACCAATTTGGTTTACCATCGTTTACGCGCGCTTTTTGACATTTTGCGTTACCGCGTGTTGTGCGCAAGCGTGTATTGCTAATTAAGATCGATTTGCCGTCTTCTTCGGGCCTCCTTTAGGCTAACACTACTTTGTGCAACAGTGTAGACGGAAACCCCCATAATTTGATATTTGTACCACTTTCCGTTACGTATTTTATACATGTAGTACCGCATTTCATTGATAAATCTCAAGAATCCACGATTTCTGGCTTCTGATTTTGCGCGTCACTCAGTTGGGCTTTCCCGAATACGTCAGAGTATTCTACAGTACTCAAGTTGTACCACCTCCTATTGGACCCCTGGAAGACTATCTCTAACGAAGATGTATAATCTTAGAAGCAAATCGTGCGAAAGTGCCAAAACCCGATCGCCTCTTGGAGAAATTTTTGACGCTGATCACACGCCGTCCACATCCTAGGTGAACCGTATTGCCAGCCCATGTTTTGTTTCCCCGTGTCACTGCCCACCAAAGTCCAGTAAGGAGAGTAGCGTTGGGTCTAGCAGGTTTTCTCCACGACAGTTAGACGCTAAGCTTGAGAGAGACGTTTTAGAGGGAGAATTAGCAGACAGTTTGCGATAACTGGAAGTTAGTAAGAAGAGGGTTGAATCGAAACGTAAAGCACTGGCCAGTCTACGTCTGGAAACTCACCAGAGCTACTCATCGGAGGATGAGCTACAATCGGATGGCCAAGCCACGAAAAAGGCTGGCACTCTAAAGGATGCATTTAGTCGCGATAAAGTTTCCCTGCAATCTCTTATATCAACTATGGCGCCACCGAAGATAGAAACAGATAAATTCGACGGAACTCCGCGTAAGTTTTGGAAGTTTATGAAAAGCTTCCAAGTGAACGTCGCTAGCAGACTTGTTGACGACACAAAGCGACCAATGCATCCTATCCACTATTGCACCGGCGAAGCCAAGGCAGCAATAGAAGTCTGCGTGTTGCTGCCAGAAAGCGACGGCTTCGTAAAAGCAATGGATATCCTTCATAAGGAGTTCGGACGGCCCCATGACATAAAACAAAGCTTCATTGGTAGTATACTGGTTGGAGGCCCCATTACTGCTGAGGACACCGACGCACTAAGAAGGCTAGTACGTGAAATGCACAGTTGCGAGATCGACCTCACCCAGATGGGTTACACTACCGACTTGAATTGCTCGACAAAGCTGAAACGGATTGTGATGCAGCTTCCCAGGCATCTCCAACGAGAATGGGCGAAGCTAGCTGACAATATTCTATACGAAAAAAGGAGCCGTCCTTTCACCAGCTGGCTCAGTTCCTTGAAAGAAATCTGTCCGCAGCAACAGCCAGCTAGTGGCGCTAACCGAGTGTCCAGTAGAGGTGTGGGTCATATTAATCGGCGCACCAAGTTTCCTGGTCCACACGTTAAAGCCGTTGCATCTAAGGCTCTGAGTTGTCCGGTGTGTACGGCCCATCACTCCTTATGCGATTGTACCGTATTCCAGGCCAAGTCTCCAGAAGAGAAACTTCAGGCGTTGAGGGAACGTAAGCTGTGCTTTAATTGTCTGAAACCAGACCACCGATCAGACAAATGTCGAGCCCCCAATCGCTGCTGCGTGCCAAGATGTGGCAAACGCCATCATCGGCTACTGCACATGGACAGCTACGTGAAGCCATCCACTTCGCCCACTGCTAATATAAACCCCAATTCAGTGGAAGTTCCGTCAGCATTCCTAGGGTTTCTTCCAGTGCGCGTCGTCGGACCCAATAGTGCTGTTCTACGCTATGCACTTTTGGACAGTGTGTCAGACTCTACTTTGGTGTCGCTCGAAGTCGCTGGCCGGATTGAGCTGAAGGGTACCCCAAAGGAACTGGAGTTTAATTCGATCAACGGAACGTCAAAGAGGAGCACACCAGCTTTTAATTTGCCCATTGAGTCCTTGAACAACGATTATCAAACGCATGTAGGAACCGTGTATTCAACGGACCAGCTACCTCTGATGCGACCAACCGTACCGTCTTGGGAGTTCCCTCGTGGCTGGCCTTATCTGCTAGACATTACGCTCCCTCGGATAGCATCCCAAAAGGTGTCTATTCTAATAGGTACGAATGTTCCAGGTGCACACTGGGTGATAGAGCAGCGTATCGGGACCAGTAAGCAACCGTATGCACCATTAACAGTATTCGGCTGGGTCGTCTCTGGTCCATCGGGTATCGGCGGTAACAAAACCACCACAATAAGCTGCCTAAGTAAGCAGGAGACTACAGAAAGGGACGTGCTACGTTTGTTTGAACTCGAGTTTAATGATCAAAGACCAAAAAGGGATATATCTATGTCGATTGAGGACAAACAAGTGCGAAGTCTAGCGAAGCAATCAACCAGTCTCTTGAACGGTAACTATCAGGTCCGGCTTCCATGGAAACGTGATTGGCACGACTTACCGGAAAACAAACACAGCCAAGAACCGTCTAAAATACCTTCGACTCCGCCTACTAAAGGACCCGAATCTCCTGCGGCTGTATATAAACTTTATATCGGAACACGAAGCCAATGGCTACGTCAACAGGGCCCAACCGACCAGCCTGATGGACGTCGATTTGTCCCTCACCATCCTGTTTTTAATCCGCACAAACCGGGGAAGGTGAGGATAGCATTTGATTTTGCGGCGAAGTCTCGAAAACTGTCGCTAAATGACTGTTTATATTCTGGACCAGATTTGACGAATGACATCACCAGGGTTTTGCTACGATTTCGTTTGGACGAACTGCGTTGTCTGCAGACATCGAAGAAATGTTCTTGCAAGTTCGTTTGAGGCCAGAAGATAGGGCGCCACTAAGCTTTCTATGGTATGCCGACGGTAACTTAGAGCAGACCCCGGAGGTCTACGAACTCAATGTTCACCCGTTTGGAGTGACGTCCTCGCCATTTTGCGCAACGTTTGCTTTGAGACAAACTGCTTATGACAACTGTCAATCGTTCGATGAAAACACTATTAGAGTCGTAGAGAAGAACTTTTACGTTGATGACTGCTTGGTATCGGTCGATTCTGCCCATCAAGCCCTTAGGCTGGTCGACCAGCTGTCTAGGTTGATGAAAAGGGGTGGCTTTCATCCGCACGAATGGATAAGCAAAAGCGATGAGTTGTCCTCCCATATACCGGTACATGAGCGTGCGACTGACCTGGTGTCTTTGAACTCATTACATCCTGACACACGCAGGACGTTAGGCCTCTATTGGTGTATCAGGACTGACAGCTTTAAGTTTAAATTAGCCATACCGGAGCGTCCAGTGACCAAGCTAGGTATTCTCTCGTGTGAGGCTTCCTTATGTGATCCGTTGGGATACGTCGCGCCCCTGCTGGTACAACCCAAGCAGTTGTTACAAGAGCTTTGTCGATCACACTGTGGCTGGGATGAAGAAGTTAATCAAACTATTCAAGATGCTTGGAAGAAATGGAGAAATGGCATTCAAATTGTCGAGTCATAAGTCATCCCTAGATGTGTCAAACCTAAACAGTTTTTTGTTGAACATCAGTCGTTGCATATTTTCTCTGACGCATCCGAAGTTGGTTATGGAGCCGTAGCTTGCCTGAGATATGAGTCGCTACAACATGTTCATTGCAGCTTTTTTATGGGAAAATCAATAGCAGCACCTTTCAACTCCGTTACTATCCCGCGCGTCCAACTCCAAGCTGCTGTATTAGCGGTTAGAATAATGCGCCACCTAGTGAAGCAGCGGAAGCCCAGTTTGCTAACATTTACTTTTGGACTGGCTCAACGATTGTGCTGCATTATATTTTTAGCGCAAGTTTGAGGTTTGAAACCTATGTGGCCAACAGAATTAGCTTCATACACAAAAACACCAACACTTCCCAATGGAGACATGTTCCGACCAACATGAACCCTGCCGACTGTGCCTCACGTGGCATCCGTATAAAACATTCTCAGCTATTGAAGCTCTGGATTCAAGGTCCCGAGTTCCTGAAGCTCGGTGGGCAGCAATGGCCCAAGACTGACATCGAACAACTTCATCATAAGGCCACAGACCTAGAGTTGAAGAGGACCGCCACAGTTTTAGTTACCGCGACAACCAACCTCCCAACAGATGTGTTGCTCTCATACTATTCATCGTGGGTGAGGCTACAGCGAGCGGTAGCTTGGTTTATCAGGTTCAAATCTTACCTCCGCAGTAAAGGNCCGGTTAGAACAAGAATGTCGGTTTAGACGCAAAACGGATAGAACGAAACTCGAAATCACGTTTTACGCACACAAAAGCAGAAGAATCAAAACCTAGCAATTTGATGGCGAACGACCCTTCACCAATTGTGTTGATCCTATCCATGTGTGGCACTCATCTGGGGCTCCTTGGCCGTACAATGCTCCTAGCTGAAAAACCTTTGTGAATTGAATAAAAAATTTTACGCCAAAATATTGCATTTTGTTGCGTATATGCTCATAACAAAAACATTCTAAATAACCCTCATGTTTTCTCGGATCACTAAATTTCATTGTCCAATGAAGCAGTCATGCCTCTGGCGGAAAATTCTGGTGGAATTAATTTCTTAGCATCAATGGAAACCCGGGATGCCTGGATGGGGTTAAAAAGTTTAGACTGGTATTCTTAACTCAGTTGCCTGCCTGTTTTAGTTCACCAGGGACACGTCAGAGCTTTCAAAAATTCAATTCCATTGTGCGAATACTGAGAGCCAACTTACCCTTAACCCGCATGCGTTTCTTGAATTAAGTAAACAGTAAATGATAAATCTTGATGTACCTAGCTGGTAAAGGAAGAGACTTACCGTACTTTCTCAGGCCGCGACGCATTGTGGCCACTCCAGATCTACCTGTGCATGCCCATGTAAAAATGGATCACGCCCCTTGACAGCGAGCTTTTGTTCATAGGGTGCGTTTAACCGATATGTTGTTTGCCACAGTTTTGTCCTAAGTCTTGCATATGGAGCCGTTTTTCACGGGTGGATTCGATTTTTCTTTTGGCTTTGATGGTCTCACCCATGGATGCGCAAGCGTGTGTCGCTAATTAAGATCAATTTGCCGTCTTCTCCGGGCTTCCTTTGGACTTGCACTACTTCGTGCAACAATGTAGACGGAAACCCCCATAATTTGAGGTTTGTATCACTTTCCGTTACATATTTTATACATGTAGTACCGCATTTCATTGATAAATCTCAAGAATCCACGATTTCTGGCTTGCGATTTTGCGCGTCACTCAATTGGGCTTTCCCGAATACGTCAGAGTATTCTACAGCACTCAAATTGTACCACCTCCTATTGGACCCCTGGAAGACTATCTCTAACGAAGATGTATAATCTTAGAAGCAAATCGTGCGAAAGTGCCAAAACCCGATCGCCTCTTGAAGAAATTTTCGACGCTGATCACACGCCGTCCACATCCCAGGTGAACCGTATTGCCAGCCCATGTTTTGTTTCCCCGTGCCATTGCCCACCAAAGTCCAGTAAGGCGAGTAGCTTTAGGTCTAGCAGGTTTTCTGCACGACAGTTAAACGCTAAGCTTGAGAGAGACGTTTTAGAGGGAGAATTAGCAGATAGTTTGCGCAACTGGAAATTAGTAAGAAGGGGGTTGAATCGAAACGTAAAGCACTGGCCAGTCTACGTCTGGAAACTCACCAGAGCTACTCATCGGAGGATGAGCTACAGTCGGATGGCCCCGCCACGAAACAGGCTGGCACTCTAAAGGATGCATTTAGTCGCGATATAGTTTCCCTGCAATCTCTTATATCAACTATGGCGCCACCGAAGATAGAAACAGATAAATTCGACGGAATTCCGCGTAAGTTTTGGAAGTTTATGAAAAGCTTCCAAGTGAACGTCGCTAGCAGACTTGTTGACGACACAAACGACTAATGTATCCTATCCAGTATTGCACCGGCGAAGCCAAGGCAGCAATAGAAGACTGCGTTTTGCTGCCACAAGGCGACGGCTTCGTAAAAGCAATGGATATCCTCCATAAGCAGTTCGGACGGCCCCATGGCATGGCGCAAAGCTTCATTGGTAGTATACTGGTCAGAGGCTCCATTACTGCTGAGGACACCGACGCACTAAGGAGGCTAGTACGTGAAATGCACAGTTGCGAGATCGCCCTCACCCAGATGGGTTACACTGCCGACTTGATATGCTCGACAAACCCGAAACGGATTGTGATGCATCTTCCCAGGCATCTCTGACGAGAATGGGCGAAGCTAGCTGACAATATTCTATACGAACAAAAGGAGCCGTCCTTTCACCAACTGGCTCATTTCCTTGAAAGAAATCTGTCCGCAGCAACAGCCAGCTAGTGGCGCTAACCGAGTGTCCAGTAGAGGTGTGGATCATATTACTCGACGCACCAAGTTTCCTGGTCCACGCGTTAACGCTGTTGCATCTAAGGCTCTGAGTTGTCCGGTGTGTACGGCCCATCACTCCCTATGCGATTGTACCGCATTCCAGGCCAAGTCTCCAGAAGAGAAACTTCAGGCGTTGAGGGAACGTAAGCTATGCTTTAATTGTCTGTAACCAAACCACCGAGCAGACAAATGCCGAGCCCCCAATCGCTGCGGCGTGCCAAGATGTGGCAAACGCAATCATCGGTTACTGCACATGGACAGCTACGTGAAGCCATCCACTTCGCTCACTGCTAATATAAACTCGAATTCAGTAGAAGTTCCGTCAGCATTCCTAGGGTTTCTTCCAGTGCGCGTCGTCGGGACCAATGGCGCTGTACTATGCTATGCACTTCTGGACAGTGGATCAGACTCTACTTTAGCGTTGCTCAAAGTCGCTGACCGGATTGGGCTGAAGGGTACCCCAACGAAACTGGAGTTTAATTCGATCAACGAAACGTCAAAGAGGAGCAGAACAGCTTTTAGTTTGACCATTGAGTCCTTGAACAATGATTAACAGACGCATGTAGAAACCGTGTATTCAACGGACCAGCTACCTCTGATGAGACCAACCGTACCGTCTCGGGAGTTCCTTCGTGGCTGGCCTCATCTGCGAGACATTACGCTCCCTCGGATAGCATCCAATAAGGTGTCTATTCTAATAGGTACGGATGTATCCGGTGCACACTGGGTGATAGAGCAGCGTATCGGGACCAGTAAGCAACCGTATGCATCATTAACAGTATTGGGCTGGGTCGTCTCTGGTCCGTCGAGTATCGGAGGTAGCAAAAACCATCACAATAAGCTGCCTAAGTAAGCAGGAGACTATAGAAAGGGACGTGCTACGTTTGTTTGAACTCGAGTTTAATGATCAAAGACCAAAAAGGGATATATCTATGTCGATCGAGGACAAACAAGTGCTAAGTCTAGCGAAGCAATCAATCAGTCTCTTGAACGGTAACTATCAGGTCCGGCTCCCATTGAAAGGTGATTGGCATGACTTACCGGGAAAAAACGCGTAGCCGAGAAGCGACTAAGGTACCTTCGACTCCGCCTACTAAAGGACCCGAATCTCTTGCGGCTGTATACAAACCTTATATCGGAACACAAAGCCAATGGCTACGTCAACAGGGCCCCAACTGACCAGCCTGATGGACGTCGATTCGTCCCTCATCATCCTGTTTTTAATCCGCACAAACTGGGGAAGGTGAGGATAGCATTTGATTTTGCGGCGAAGTCTGGAAAACTGTCGCTAAATGACTGTTTATATTCTGGACCAGATTTGACGAATGACAACCGGAGTTTTGCTACGATTTTTGCTGTCAGTGGTTTCGCATGGTGTCTGGAGAAGACGGTGGGAAATTTTGTGGAAAAGCCGGTTTCTTCTTATGTTTCCGCCCATAGACGCTATCCTCGAATGCTATTACTTAGAACTTCGACAATATCAGGTATGGACGACCTGGTTGGCTGTTATCCACTCCACCTGGCCTATGAATCTACACTCACAGGGATCCCCAACTGGACCGAAAAAACCCTAAAAGATCCCGCTGCTCAGAGAATTGCACATCACAGCCCAATGATCTTTTATGTGACGTCCGTTACGGGGCTATCCGAAAACCGAAATATGTCAGGCCAATGATGGCACGGCACTGCCATACCCAGTTTGATAGCATACCCGCGACTATTTCCTCCCAATTCTCGACTGTACCCTCCCGCCCACTCGTTCTATTGACTGCAAATACGAATAAGCTCACCACCTGGCCCCAGCTGCCTGCATGATCTGTTCATTCCAAACTGCTGAACCTGTGGTTCGAATTTAACCATTTCGGTGGATTTTCAGTCTGTGCTCCCAACAAAAATCAATAATTTTCTATACAGCTCGCGTTCTGGCTCGTGTGTTGGCAGCATCTCACTCTTCCAAGGAACTATTATGCCCGGCTCCACAACAGTGACACCAGTGAGTCTCTACAGTTTCACTGTACACCATGATCCTGAGGTTCCTGTCACCGTCTATACGCTTTGCTAATCCCTCCACTTCACCATCCCCACTTACGCTTTTTGTGACCCTGGTCATGAGCCCAACAGACCAAGGCCAGGAGGCCTCAGCGGTGGCTTTAGGTTTTACTTCAACTTGACCGGCTGGATGACGCCAACTCTGCTGCTTCACCAGATCTGATGTTCTGGTTCCTCATTTTCAATCATTTACACTCTTCTTGTCATGTGTCAAACGGGAATCCTCTTGTTTTGCCCTCTCTTGCTTCGTTTTTGCCCGCCACCTTCGAATCCTACCGATCTGATCTTGCTCGATGTTCTCTCCAAAAAAGCATAGTAACTGTGCCTCCCTGCCCGTGCCGGTTTAGTGATGACTGCGTCTACATCGGATAACGCCCGCCGCCTATGACGCTGTCAGTTTTCCCAAAACCCCTGTACCCACAATCCACGCCAGTCATGCCTTTATTCGGACTGTAACCTTATGATCATGCCTGACGGCATACCACCCACAAGTTGGGAATAAACATTATTATTATTATTTCGTTTGAACGAATTGTGTTGTCTGCAGACGTCGAAGAAATGTTCTTGCAAGTTCTTTTGAAGCCAGAAGCTAGGGCGCCACTAAGCTTTCTATGGCATGCCGACGGTAACTTAGAGCAGACCCCGGAGGTCTACGAACTCAATGTTCACCCGTTTGGAGCGACGTCCTCGCCATTTTGCTCAACGTTTGGTTTGAGACAAACTGCTTATGACAACTGTCAATCGTTCGATGAAAACACCATTAGAGTCGTGGAGAAGAACTTTTACGCTGATGACTGCTTGGTATCGGTCGATTCTGCCCGTCAAGCCCTTAGGCTGGTCAACCAGCTGTCTAGGTTGTTGAAAAAGAGCGGCTTCCATCTGCACAAATGGATAAGCAACAGCGATGAGGTGTCCTTTCATATACCGGTACACGAGCGTGCGACTGACCTGGTGTATTTGAACTCATTACATCCTGACATACACAAGACGTCAGGTCTCTATTGGTGTATCAGGACTGACAGCTTTAAGTTTAAATTAGCCATACCGGAGCGTCCAGTGACCAAGCGAGGTATTCTCTCGTGTGCGGCTTCCCTATATAATCCGTTGGGGCACGTCGCGCCCCTGCTGTTACAACCGAACCAGTAGTTACAAGGGCTTTGTCGATCAAACTGTGGCTGGGATGAAGAAGTTAATCAAACTATTCAAGATGCTTGGAAGAAATGGAGAAATGACATCCAAATTGTCGAGTCATTAGTCATTCCTAGATGTGTCAAACCTAAACAGTTTTTTGTTGAACATCAGTCGTTTCATATTTTCTCTGACGCATTCGAAGTTGGTTATGGAGCCGTAGCTTACCCGAGATGTGAGCCGCTACAACATGTTCATTGCAGCTTTTTGATGGGAAAATCAAGAGCAGCACCTCTCAAGTCAGTTACTATGCCGCGCCTCGAACTCCAGGCTGCTGTATTAGCGGTTAGACCGATGTGCCACCTAGTGAAGCAGCTGGTAGCCCAGTTTGATAACATTTACTTTTGGACGGACTCAATGATTGTGCTGCATTATATTTTTAGCACAAGTTTGAGGTTTAAAACATTTGTGGCCAAAAGAATTAGCTTCATACACGAAAACACCAACACTTCCCAATGGAGACATGTTCCGACCAACATGAACCCTGCCGACTGTGCCTCACGTGGAATCCGTATAAAACATTCTCAGCTATTGAAGCTCTGGATTCGAGGTCCCGAGTTCCTGAAGCTCGGTGAGCAGCAGTGGCTCAAGACTGACATCGAACAACTTCATCATAAGGCCACAAACCTAGAGTTGAAGAGGACCGCCATAGTTTTAGTTACCGCGACAACCGACCTCCCAACAGATGTGTTGCTCTCATACTACTCATCGTGGGCGAGGCTACCGCGAGCGGTAGCTTGGTTTATCAGGTTCAAATCTTACCTCCGCAGTAAAGGATTTGGTGGGGATATTGATCTTAAGATTGCTCTGCGGCTCGACGAACTGAACGAGGCAGAACGATCGATATTGCGGCATGTTCAGCTAAAAACTTTTCTCTCGGAGCTTAGTACAAATTATAAGCTCGACTCGAAGCCATGTAAATGGATATGTAGGAAATCGCCCATTTACAAGTTACATCCAATTGTTCTCAATGGTCTGCTATATGTGGGTGGTCGACTGAGCAATAGTACTCTGCCAGAATTCACAAAACACCCTTTAATTCCCCCAGGAGACCACCCAGTAACGCGAAGCATCATTAATCACTATCATGAATTTGAAGGTCATGTGGGTACTTCGCATACTCTAGCAGCTATACGACAACGACATTGGATCTTAGGTGCTACCACGGCTGTCAAGCGAATCATCAGGGGATGCATGGAATGTAAAGTAAGGTCAGCTCTCCCATCCGAACAATTAATGGCGGACTTCCCAGTTGCCAGAGTAAAGCCAGAAAACCCCTTTGCAGCGATGGGTCTCGACTACTTCGGACCGTTTCAAACTCGCGAAAGCCTTATTACGAGGAAGCGATATGGCTGTATATTTACATGTTTGCAGACCCGTGCGATACATATAGAGGTGGCTTATTCGCTATCCCTCGACTCATTTCTCATGGCATTTTCTTGATTCATCAATCGACGAGGAACCCCAAAGGATGTGTACAGTGATAGAGGCACTAATTTTGTTGGGGCAGAAATGGAGTTGAAACAACTCTTGAAGACGTTGGACTGCAGCAAAGTGAAGGACGATATGTTGCGACGACAAGTTGACTGGCATTTTAATCCCCCTTATGCTAGCCACAGAGGTGGCATCTGGGAGAGGATGATACGGTCGATTCGACGTGTCCTAAGTGCAGTTTCTCGGGAGCAGGTGTTAACAGAAGAATCGTTGACGACATATCTAACGGAAGTGGAACGAATACTGAACAACCGCC
>SJOL01009920.1:5764-105911 GCA_004794785.1 Opisthorchis felineus
AAACCATCCAAGCAGTCATAAATGCGGTTTGTGCATTAATAAAATACTCCAGCTACCAGTTTTTTTGGTCGGGGGGAAACAAGGCCAGTAAAAACAGCACAGTCAATTCGGACAAGCAAACGGCAAACAGACGCTGACTGGCAAGTCGCGGAGGAGCCAAGTGAAATGACAGTTGCCAGCGGGACAATGGGAATGGAATGGTGATACTCAGGGCGAATGCACTATGGCTAAACGGCGAATGAGCATCGGATAATGCCCACCGCCTATGACGCTGACCCTTCCCAAAACTCCCCTGTACCCACAATCCCCGCCAGTCATGCTTTAATTCTGACTGTAGCCTTATGCTCATGCTTGACGGCACGCCACCCACCAGTTGGGAATAAACATTATCATTATCATGTACGATCGACTTCCGATAAATTGTTGACCAACAGAGGGAGAGCTAAGCACCTGCACGACCCTGATGAACAAATCGACTCCATTCGGTAAATACTGAGTGGCAAACTGATGAAAAAATTTATGTACCTTGTTTTTTGACTCAATCTGCCGTCTACCCGGTTGTAATCGATGATCATGTCAAGCAGTGAAAATTTTTCCGCCTTATGTATAATCCAGCATAAAGGAGTTGGTTAAGGGTCACAGTGGGTTCTGAGAAGCTTGCTTTTCATAAACCACTGGTCACTGTTACCATATATAGGTTTTCTATTGTACATGGTAGTCAGCGAAAGCTTTATAGGCTATTCTGGACGAGAATTAAGAATTAATTCACCCCATTTCTTAGTTTTGCATCGTGAATCGAGGTGAAACTAGAAGAAAGAGAGGATTAACCAAATCCGGGTGTCCGGTAAGCGTGAAAACTTGCCCGCCTATAAGGACCAAGGTCAGCAAAAGCCCCACAAATACATCGTCCGACCGTACACGGAGCTCAGAAAGCTCCAGAAATCAAGGATCTTGCAAATGCGACGAAAGTAGTTTTTTCATTTAGGGGCCTCTGATGCACATATGGCCCTAAAAACAAAGGTAGGTGTTTGCCACAGTCCGTCAGAACGGTTCTCTGGCTGAAGGTGCCGCACTATGTGTGTGCGTCCCTATGCTTAATGTGTCCCTTTTTGGGCTTCTTACGAACATTCGCAGCAACCACTCTGCTCTGATCGCGCACCTGCACTCTTTTTCCGGCTTTACCCATGTCAGTCGATCGAGTCTCGGTGCTCCTGCCGTATCACTGACACAATTACGTCGCCATCAGGGTGACATTCTATATTCTCACATCAGATGTTCGCTCAAGTTTGACGGAAGGTAGGGGTATGCTTCCATGATGAGCCCCAAGAATGGCAAAACTGGCCGTGCACTGTCGAACTTTTTCAGCAAAACTGCATTTCAAGTCAGTGGAATATACAGCGATATCTGGAGTTTAGTATCAACCAAAACAACAGACGGCAATTGTGCCGCACATTTAGTTAAAGAGAATTATCATAAAAGAGGAACTCGGCTTGGATCCAGGCGAGTCCCTCGCAAAAATTCAGTTGGTGTGCAAGTGGGTGTCTTTTCGAATTATACTCATGCTTGTTGTTCAACATCTTACATTACCCTTGTGAGCTAAGTCCGTCCTTTAGTTCTGGGACAGGATACGCCAATTGCACCTGTTGAGTCTCAACTAGAACCTGACCTCACTTGCTTATTCGTGGTGAACATTGATCTTTTCTATCCATCGACCCACAGCATTTGATTACCTGTTTACTCAGCACATTCTTAGTTTCCAGCATGCTCACACTTCCTACGAAGTGTGAGCTCACACTTGCCTACGAAGAAGACGGCAAATCGATCTTAATTAGCGACATGCTTGCGCACAACACGCGGTAACGCTGTGACACAACTGAAACTGGACCGTACCTGCTTACGCGTGTTTATCATATGACCCAATGTATCTGCATCTCTCTTTCTCTCTAGTACAGGTACACACGATCAATCCCATTGACTGTTTCCACACCATGTTGTTTTACTTTTGTGCATTCTTGGTTTTGGTTTTGGTGGTCGAATACACGTGCTTCTGCATCGCGGTCTTTCTGCCTTCCTATCTGTGCGTCGTGCTTGCTGTGTCTCCGCGTACCGCTGTTCCTGAGTTAACCCTGTGTATCCGTTGCCTTCCAGCGTACTACGTCGACTCACCCACGCTACAAGGCAACTGGTCAAAAAGAGCGCGTAAAAGATGGTCGGCCAAGTTGGTTCATATGTCAAGAGTTAAAAGTTCATGGGGGCTTACAAATGCATATCTAGTCTATGAGGTGGACGCAGTAAACAGCAGGCTCAGACAAGGGAAGGGTTTGGCCGGCGGAAATGAGGTACACCGATAGTCAGAATGCGTGAAGCTGTCCACTTCGGCAAGCTCGATTAACCAAAAATGTAATTGCGATCCAATTGCCCTGCGGTTGACATGCAGCAGTCATGTCGTTGTTCATACCGAAGCTTTTCGGGTGGTGTAGGGTGGCTAGCAGTCCGCATTTGTTGATGAAATGCCACCATCCACACCATCGGGAAAGGGTAGACATAATAGAGCGTCTGCCCTGTAATTACGTCCAACCAATTGTGGAACTCCTGACAAACCTTAATAAAAACCTGCCTTTGAGCCGTATGGTTTGTATTTACAAGCGTCACTGGCTTATCACGCGCAGCTGCCTTCGCGCTAGTATTCAGGCGCTGTTTAGTTGAAGGAGGCCAGTCGTTCGGAGTAAAGTTTTGCATATCCTCAGAGGACTGAGATGACACATGAAGAGGCTGAATACCGGTGTGCCTGAAATATATGTCAGGGAACATGATTTGGGGGGGGGAATGAAGCCAGGCGTCGGCCTCTTCAAAACTGTAAACTTTCGGGCGTGTCCACATCGCAGTTTTCAGCGTGGTTCGCCATAGCTAAGTATTCCACCACCCACCAGAACTCTGGCGCAGTATCTGGCCGGAGTGCCTCCTACTGTCATTGTCTGTGTGAAATTCTGTAAGATGCTCACAAACTTTCCCCCCGGCACCAAATGGAGCATCCAAAGAGGAGTGGAGTGAACTAAGTAAAGGTCAAACATCATTCTTCCAGAAGTGCACGGTCCCACGTTAGCTTCCTTTGTGAATGCACTTTGGGACCAGGGTTCACCGGATTATATGGCAAATTGTCTTATTATGTCCAACTTTGTTCTCCTGTGCGGGGATTTTTTGGGGCTACGGGAGGCACACAATGGAACCTAGGTCAGACCGCTTCTCTGAACAGTATCCATTAACGGCGTAGCTCTCACCGAACTCTTCTGTTTCCGTTGACTATAAAACACGTTGGTGTATCCACGGTCTGTACCCTCTGGACTGTCGTCACCTCCTTGGAGAGCTGGCACCTACTTGCACCGTTTTCGAGCAAAATATGATGGACAAACTTTGTCGTGGACCCCACCAGCATACGGTGGTAGCAAGTCAAGAAATGTTTCACGTTCAAATTCAATACTTTTAATTGATCAAATAGTTCTCATTCGAGTTGTTTAGTGTTTGACATACCCTTATCCACATAACACTCAGTACCCTGTTTAAATCACCTTGAGATGTTTTCATGTGTGTTCTCCCACTGGCAAGCTTAATGTCGTTCAATGAAAACATAAGAGCTATGCGACACTCTATTTGCTTCAGATTTTCAGGTAAAGGGAAGTCCATGAAAGGCAAGAATAAATCAAACCGGGAGGTTCGCGCGGACGGGTTGACCCTGTGCATTAATCCATCAATCCGTGAATACTTCCTGTGCTATCTGTGCATATCTAACCATCATGGTTTGGGAACGACCAGATGCGCATCAAAGATGCGAGGCATTTTGACGCCGGAGCATGTTTAGCGTTGGGTAATGAGAGCGGTTTCAGGACTGCGATATATCCTAACTCCAGTTCTGCTGCAGCAGCTGGTTATGTCTCAGCCGGGTGGTGGATAACAGGACCGAACAAATTCATTGGCTGTAAATTGAAAGGCTTCTTCTCGGTAGCGCGTTAAGCGGTGACGATTCAGTATCAACTGGCTGGGAGATTGCGTCCGACTATTTTATTCGTTTTTCATGAAGGTAGGTGACACCCGGCTGTTAGCTAGCTTAACAATGCTGGTAGGGCAATTTCTTCAGAAAAAAGACTCCTGAAAAGCTGCACATTTTAACTTATGGCTTTCCAACAGGAAACCGCGTATTGCATACTGTGATCTGAGGGTTTTCGAGCGAGAAGAATGGGAGCCCCATGCGATAACTCGTGCCCTTGATTGCTTGATCAAGTGCACAACGTGTTTTTAGGAACTTTAAGTGGATTTAGTTATAAACAAATAAGAAGACGGATGCTTGCGAACTCGGACGGTAGAGATTTCAGCTTGGGGTAGTATGAGGAAAGAAATATATAAAGAAGAGTATTGCTGCCCCAAATGACATTGGTTGTAACGTCGATTATTGAACATGTATTGCAAGTAGCAACAGGATATAGGCTGTAAATTACGTATCTTTGGTGGCTGGGAAGTGTAGTGGTCTATCTACCCAAAAAACTACTTTACCTGGAGTGTGGCAAAGAAATACAAATAATGACACCATATTGAATATACAGTGATAAAGAGGGTGGAATGGGACGGACTCACCAAGTATTGTTCTCTTTAAAATAGTTCGTCGTTGGCCCAGGTCAGTGAATAAACACTAATCCAATTATGGATGTCCAAGAGTCTTCTTTTTAACAGCTCTAACATATAATAAACTCCGAAGATAGTCTGAAATGTTTTGATACCAGATTTAGCACATGAAGCTCGCGGATGACCGCTGAAAGCGCGAGCGAAATCAGGGGAGAAAGTCGAAGCACGTGACCACGCTTGTATTGTACGTAATTTGTACAAATGCGCATTTTTGAGGCTTTGCGTATTCAAACAAAAAACGTTTACGCAACTGACGAAGTACGTAATGTTATAATGAAAGCAAACGAAAGGTACTAAACGCCACAGAACATATATTTTATGGAATTTACGGATTCAGTTGATCAAACATTTTCGGGACTCTGCCAGAGGTATGCTTGCCAAGAAGAAACATAGGGCCTGAAACCGCAAGGGTGAACGTGGTGTCAACTACGGAGTCAGGTACTTGCAAAGGATGAGGTCAGGGGCAAAGTATAGCGCCGCACTAGACTGGTGCGTCAGGCGGGGGAGATTGATTGTGTAGCCGCCGTGTTTCTCGTGCTCGCTGGCCCCAAAGCGAATTATCTGTGTTTTTAGACATCCTCCAAGTGTTCTGCACTGAGGTGGGAGTAGAATGAGGTGTGAGGGGTCAGTGGGTGAGGTAGATTCTTTCGATCGAGTTGAGTACTTTTCGCTCGACATCGAACACCCTCTGATAGAACTTTGTCGTTCTTGATCTAGGGAACTTAGGGATGCCAAAGACGATGCGTGACACAGATACACAGATTCGTGGATTGATACACAGGACTGAGGCTTTCGTCCAAACTTCCCGGGTCGGGTTTGTTCTTGTCGTTCAGCGGCCTCTGTTCACCTGAAAGACACAAGCGAAAAAAGGGTGTAGCACCGCTCTTTAAGTTCTCAGCGCGGACTTCTGGCCTGGTGTCAGTCACTCCATCATTTCTATGCACCGTAAGTAAATTTCTAAACCGTGTTTTCAAAGTCTAAATCTCTGCCCTATTTTGTTTTACAGTGTTCCAGCAACAAAGTTCTGACCAGGTGGGCATGCGCGCCCTAATTGGATTTGTTTACCAGGCGTGACCCAGGAGTCTTGTTCACCGGCCGGTAGTTTTGCGTTTTGTTCCAAGACGACTTTATAGGTGTGGGTCATTGATGGAAAGAAATGGAGAATTTCGTGCTCTACGACGAAATAGGGAAGGCGAATGATCAAACAATTTACAAAGCTAGACGGAAAGGAACTATTAAGTACTTAGCAATAAGCTGTGCTGAACGTCATACTCGGCCTTATATTTCTAATCATGTGCGCTTTGTACACGTTCTGAAACACCAGAATGTTCTGCAGTTTCATGAGTGGTATGAAACCAGTAACCACCTGTGGTTAGTAATGGAGCTATGCACTGGCGGAAATCTTGAGCAGGTTGTAAAAGAAGACGGGAATTTGCCGGAGAATGTCGTGCGAAAATTTGGCGCCGATATTGTCCGGGGGTTAGAGTACATACATTCTCGTGGTGTTCTGTTCAACGACCTGAGACCATCAAGGGTAACATGATTTTCCTTAACTCATTATCCTTCAAGTTTCTATTGGATGGAAACGGCAATGTGAAGCTTTTTGATTTTTCACTGGCCCATCTGGAAAATGAGTGCCTCGAGGAAGTACTGCAGCGGTTCAATGATGAAGATGAATTCAGTCAGGCATCGAATAGTCTGGATAGACAAAGTCCTTCTCCCTTCACTTCACCTGAAACTTTGAACTCAGGTCAGGTCACCCGTCTCTCCGACTACTGGGGACTGGGTTGTTTACTTTATTATATGTTCTGCGGACGGCCGCCTTTCGGTGATGAAAATAACGACCAGGTAATATTGTACAACTTGTCTTGTTTGTATTTGTGCTTGATGCTAGTTTATGTTCCCTAGTTGCAGTCGCTATTTCCGAAAACCGTCGGTGCACAATTGAACCATTTGAATGTTGATCAATTTGTCAATATGAAGACAAGTTCGTAACCTTCGTAAACGTTTTTAGAAATCATCCGCGTATAACTTGCCTTCCACAAAGTACAATAACATGTTCAACTTAAGATATTTCCAAGCGTCTGGAACAGAAAGCCAAGACCGAAGCAGATACTGTGGTAAATAGGGACCGAACGATTGCAGTTGAACGGGAGATGGTGTTCTGTGGTTAGCATGTAAGCCTCCGAGCACAGCAGAATACAAATGTATATCAGATAGGAAAATTCGCGGGAAGGATGACAGCGCGTCTACATGCGTTGAAGAACTCAAAGAGGCTAAAGAGTGGTGCAGCGTCCGATTCGAACAAGTTTGCGCGTAAAAAGTCGACCGGCTTTTGCGTTCACTCTATACGTGACAGTCCACTTGTTGCACTTGGCGTCACAAACCCGGGGTACATGAAACGAAACTTTATCTACCAAGCGGCTAGTGCCAATCTGCAAGGCTAGCGTACGCAGGAAACATAGGTCGTATGACAAGTAATGCTTTTTCAAATGGTATAGTATTTTACGACTGACCACTGGGTCGTGGGTTGGAACCTCATTAATGGTTTGAGAATTGCACGCTGCTTATTCACAGCAGGGTTGAAACATCTGTGTAGTGCTTCTTGGCTTTTCGGTGTCGATTGATTTCACCCGTAGGATGAAATGTCAACTGGAATATATGTTCAAATATAGTTATACATGCCCACTTGTTAGTGTAGAGATCCGGTAAATCTCGTGGATTTACGGACGAGTATCTAAGCCCATGACAAAATGTTGACGCAGTAATAATTAAGCGGGGGGTGGGGTGGGGTTAGTAAAAGAACTGAAACGAACCCTTCTGAAAATTACGACAACTGTTTTCATCAATCTCACAAAATTTTGGGCGCATATTTACTTTAATCCCCAGAAAATTCGATAACGTGCTGCTTTCTCCTATCGCGACTTCAAAGCCTCGAAGACAAATGTTAGAGTGGACGCGCAAAACGGCGAGTTGTAAAGAAACGACACCAGTTAAGTACTCCCTACTCATCTGGAACAGTATTTGGGATTGTCCACGTTGTTTCTGGCTCTGAGGAAGTTGGAATAGTTCTGAAAGCAAATATAATGAAACTACGAGAACTTTACTCACTAACCACTGTAGCGAAGAACAAATTGACATATTTTCAATACAACGCATTGAGCTGCGCGGGGCGGCTCGTCTTCTTATTCGAACTGGTTAACCTAGTGACACATCGTTCTATCTGGTTGCTAAGCCAGGTATTTCCCGGAAATTTGGACTGTATTTTTTTTGGCAGCTGTATTTTGGACTATGTACCATGCCATACAGTGACTTAGAACGCACGCCTGCACAATTTTTCGACAGTTGCCTTGCTGTGCCCTTGCGCACAATCTTGACATATTCGGGGGAAAGCTAACATCTTCGTGCATTGTCAGTCAGAGGAAACATACTAATATCTTAACGCAGATATCTTGTTGCAGTTTGCCTCTGAAAACTATGCGACTATCACCTACTGTTGCGTGGGTGAAAGCCGCTGATTAAGGGTTAATTTCGTCATATTTAATTACAAAGTTCAAATTCGTGGGGCCATTAACCGACATTCAGACCTGAGCCATGGTAGGTGGATATTACAGCACAATCAATCCGAAAGTGTTCCACCAGATAGTCACGCGTTGTTTAAGTGTTTGCAGTTTATATAAAGGAGAATGACGTGGCAGCAAGAAGTTATTTCACATTGGGTCGTTGCGTCCTGCGCGTTACAATGAATTGTGATAGGCAAACTCCATTTGTCCCTCTCTGGTTACTGGTTTAGTTTCGTTGCAAGGAAATTGGACTCCATCTCCATGTGGCGGTTTGTGTAACTTTGTGACCTACTGAGCCATAGTAGGGGTTCCAATTTGACACCCGCAGTTTCTCACACCATGTTGGTCAGTGGTTTGACTAACATAATCTTCCGGTCCTCCAGGTTCGGGTTGAAACGGGCACGGGCACTGTCCCCCTGAAAAGACATACTATTGTAATAGTATGCTGGCTCAAGATGGCTCAGTGGTTAAAGCGCGAATTTACTGACTAAAAAGTCCATGATGCGAACCTACCCTCTGCATCCCGACTTCTCCTGTCTAGGCTTGTGCAACCTGGCATTAACCCAGCCCTCGTGCTTCCTTTAGGTTGTACAACCGAAAGATTCTCATTTTTATATTAATTATATGCCGGCACCCACCCGCCTCCCTGCGGTCAGGCTTTTGAGTCAAAGGTTTTCGGTGTGAACTAATCATCCTCCTGTCTAGGTGTGGGCGCCCTCACAATATTTCAGCCCGCGTACAACCACGAACGTCACATGAAAATATTATCATGCCACGTCGGCCATCTCGTGGTGCCATCAACAGGGTTGCCTTACTGAACAAAACAGGACGAGTAAGCGAAAACATGCTACTGCTGACGCCTCCCTTCTTAGAATAACAAGTTTTCTCTCGTCCACCCTAACCCATCCGAATTTGAATGCTCTCTCCTCGGGTCCTAGCCCTGACTGACCGTTTTGTTCGCCGTGCTTCACACTGAGCTGCATCTTCTATATGCCCAGATTCAGTAATGACCTTAAACACTTCGAAGTCTATTTTCGACTTTGAAAGCCGGTCTACTTAGCTGTCCTTGATGTTCGTACACTAAAGCAAGCAGGAAAACAGGTGGCTTTTTCTAGTACGCTGGATTGACGTATGTTGTCCGTCAGAAACAGGGATACAGGACGCAAGTACGGTGATTGAACTGATTGCCTCCTCGCTCTCTTCCCAGTTCCGGCTGCGCACTTCTGGTTATGCAGAAGCCGCTACAGCTGGATATGCTGGGATGGGTATTGTATTCGGCGACTTAGCGGATGAGTCTGTACTTGATTGGATGCCCGTCGATAGTCCCCTTTGCGCGATTCGTTTGGCAACGTCTGTGAGGGAATCGCGAATGTGAGGTCCATCGCACCCTGTTTGTTGTGTCTGTTTACGCCCCAACTGACTGTAGCTCTGAATCTGCTAAGGACAGTTTCTATGACGCTCTAAGTGCCCTTTTGCAACGGACTAAAAGCTCAGATGTAGTTGTGGTTGGGGTTTCATGAACACCCATATTGGTAGACTAAGCGCTGCTGAGGTCTGATTGGGTGGTCGTCTTGGATTGGACACGAGACGCACGGACAACGCAGATCGTCTGTTTGAGATATGTGCCGATCACAGACTGTTTCTTTGCAGTACCAATTCCAGGAACAGCGAAAATCGCTTGGTAACGTCGTAGCCAACGGCGAACCACCTCCGAATCCAAATAGACCTTATCACCGTCAGTTATCGGTGGCGAGGGTCGATCGCTGCTTGCCGCTCCTTCTGGAACACCAGCGTGGGCTCTGACCATGCACTTGTCCGCTGCTGCTTTTCATTGCGCACAAATCGCTTGCCTCGCTTAGTCATTGAGAAGCTAGTGGACCTGAAAATCAAAGAGACCTATCTGTACCGGCTCCTCCAGTGCCTGACGGATGGTTCGATGTCCGATGATAATGGTCACGGAAGACAAACATTCAAAGCGCTACTCAGTGCTGGAGCTTTTACCTGTGGTGCAACCCAGCCGACCTCATCTAAGCACTGGATAACTGATAGAAACTTGGCTTTGCCGGATTCCCAGCAACAGATTCCTCTTGCTCGCAACCACACCCCTGCTCGACGCATCGTCCGACACCAGGTGAAGCTGAGTGTCTGCACGGGCAGTGAGCTGTGATGGATCCGAAAGGTTGAAGAAATGGAACAGGCGAAATATGCAGAAAACGTCCGCGTGTTGTTCCACTTGATTCTTTCGACTTGGTCCTCGGAAGCTTGTTGTCAGGAGACCATCAGAGACCAAAATGGTTCTCTGATTTCCAGAAGATATCAATACTTTGTTCACGCAGTGGAATTTTCTAGTTTTCCAAATTTAGAAGCCGAAAATTCGAGTGTAGGAAACTCAGATCCCAGCTGATGCAACACTGGTTTCTTCTAGCTAACTGATCCATGCGAACCCCAGAAAAAAGCACTGCACACCATGTTCTGCAGGGTGAAAGCCGACCAGTTTTGCCATCTGAGTAGCTGTGATGTGGATGTGCTCTTGGTGAGCCCCAACGGAGTCCAGTCACAACCACTGATCACTTTGTCACTTACTGTCTTTTTAACGTTGTACAGATTAGAGGACTTACGCGGGACATAGTGATGCCGCAATGTTGTCGCCTGAACAAGGATGTGGTCCATCCGGGAGCGATCTTCGTTTATCTTACAATTCGGTCAGCTGAATAAATGCACTTGAAACAAGCAAATGCGTACAAAGAATTCCAGTTGCAATTTTTATGCCATACAATCGGGAAATGCAAAGGCACTGTAGTCTTAACTGAAGCAATAATGACAACTTTGTAACTTGTCAAAAATGAACAAATTCATCCCTCCACTTTCAAATGGAACAACGCAGGGTTATTCCTCAATCATCATTGCTGATAGATTTTCAAACAGCTGGTATAAGAAACGACTCCGGTGAAGCACGATCCTGTTATTCTGCCCCACTTAAATTATTAGGTGAAAGCAGAACACTGGTTTCGTGTTCTTCCGTGACTACTGCGATCTCAGTATACGTAATTGCTTTCGTTTGCTGGCTAACAACAGCACGGTAAGTGTAGTGGTGGGTAGTCTGCAGATCGGTGGAAATTGCAGGTAGTAGTTAAGAGCGATGATCACTAGCAACGGATCGTGGAAGATTTAATAGCTCGGCACTTGTGTTTGAGAATGATGCATCCCATGGGTCTTGCCTATACTGAGAAGTCCAGCCATGTCCAGTTAAGTTATTCGTCCTTAGGTGTAGCGGCAGTATTTGGTAACACTTTGCTGTTCAGCTCTTCTCAAACGAAAAGTTCACAATCCCTTCCCACCGTGAAATGTCCAATTCAGTTTGGCTTTGGCCTCAACGCAGAAATATTGCATTTTGTCGAGCCACGCTGGACCATCTGATGACACAGGAAACGCCATCATCCGAACTTTGAGGCTGGCCATGAGCGTGCCATATTTGTTGTGATTATAATAACTTATAACGAACGTTCCATCTTTCGTTAACCTACAATTTTGCATCCCTATACGGTGTCATTATAAGAAAAAACGCCTCCGTTTAGGACAACTTTGGAAACACCCATTGGACTTATTGCTAAATAGGTTCTCGCATTCGACGTGAAAGCCCTTTCAAGTCGAGTGACTGGGTTAAAATGTTGGTCGAGTTTTAAGGCAAACCAGGTCCCTCGACTAACAGCTAAGTCAGCGTGGCCTGTCGGACAAGAGGTCTTGCTGCGTGGTGAGGGTGAGTAAGGGTCACAACCGATGAGCTTAGGAGAAAACGACATGAATTTGGGCTGGGATTGATGGCCTGGTTTAGCTGAGGATTCCTGAGTGTCGGTCAAAATGTTTGTTTATCTGTGTGAGCGAATAGGCGCTGCAATAATGACTGCGGGGAGATTACACGTGTTTCCATCAAGTTGGGCACTCTGCTTATCATTCAAACCATTTTTGACGACACCTGACTAGCAGCGTCACGTGTCAACTTGTCTGATCTAAAACAACCACCATACGATTACCAGCTTCACCCCGCTGTTCTACCCACCCGGACACACTTTATGACGATTAAATTTATGACGACATCTTCACAGTTCAGGTGCTAGAAAAACTGTGTGTAAGTGACCCACAATTTTAATACTCCTGGTTTTCCGTGACTCTTTTGACAGGTCTGTGCTCCTTAGCACGCGAGCAGTGCCTCCGAAGTTGGTGAATATAAAAAGCTCTTTGTACTCTCACTCGGGCATGTCAGATCACATAAGGGGCTTTCCAAAAGCATCCGTGTAAAAGTTCGTGTCTGACCAGTGTATCCACCTTCTCCATTCTCATTCAATTTCGTGATGGACAAGATAATGAGACGAACGCTGGAAGTTCTTGAAAACTCGGATGTTCAAATAACTGTCGAAGAAAACCTTGTCGACCTGAGATATGCAGACGGCATCATACTTGTCTTCGGACAGGAGAAGGCGCAGATGTTATCGGATAAACTGATTAACGTCATCCAGTCCTTTGGCATGCTTTTTGTACCCACAAAGGGTAAGGTCATGCTCCTGGACGTGTAATCACTGGTCACTCAACCTGCAATCCGAGGAGAGGTACTGGAAGTTTTGGAGCTTTTTACGTACCTTGAGAGTGGTATTAGTTTCGATTGTAGTGTGACACATGAGGTCAGTGTACAAATCTCTAAGGCTCGGGTCGCGTTTGCTAATTTGAGACACCTATGGTGTCAAAGCGGCGTATCCCGGTATCTGTGTGTGACTGTGTGGCTGTGAGACGTGGCCTGCTAGAACAGTGGAACTGCGTCGTCTTCAGGTCTTCCAGCACCGTTGTTTCAAATCCATAACTACTATGGGCTAATGTCGGCAAATACTTAGTAGGGTAATTAGGAAATGAGTGTTTGGTTGTGCAACATGGATTCCAATCTCAGCACCGTAAGCCGCGTTGGACAGTCCATGTATTCCGCATTTCGAACCATCGTTTGCCGAAGAGCGCTGTTGTCTACGCCCAATTCACAGTGGAGGTAGCCAAACTTTGGCCTGACAGAGGGACATAAAAAGATTACGAGAAGTTTTGCTGCTATTGGTTCGACTCAGCTTCCAGGGTGGGGACAGCATGATCCACACTGTGCTGGGTTGGAGACACTGAAAGGTGTGGCTTTACTTGATGTCAGCGGTGTTCTTGTTGTCAATTTCTATGCGGACTGCCTGAATGGATGTGTAGAGGCGTACACACCTCGGAATGTTTGGTTTGTGCTAGCACTAAGTCCCTTCCCCGTCCACTTTTCTTTCTTTCTTCACAGTAAGGCTTTTAACTAACTCATGATCGTACGGCAGCAAAGCATCAGTGTTGAACACTGATGTGCTTTACACGGCGGTGATAATGATGATTTTGATGAATACATATTACACTCATTTGAAAATGCACCTGGTGTTTATGTAAAACTCAACTGGATCCGTTTGTGTAGCGCATTCAGTTGAAGAATATATCAAAAGAGGAATTCAGACTCACTTGGTTCTCGTTTTGAAACCAAAGCAGTGACCAAATGATTATATTGGGCGAATTGTGTCCAGTTTAGGTCCATGTAGGATGTAAAACTGACGAAAACTCATGGACTGCGCCAGCGTGGTGAGCCCCAAAACGGGCGAGGAGTTTTCAGCAACCTTGTGAGTGTATTCCCTCAAGAAAAAAACTTGAACGTCTTCAGTAGAATTCACGTTCACATCACTTCCGTGTTCAGTAGAGCTCATTTATTGACATGTTTAGATTGCTCCACGGGTATTATGTTTGAAGTGAATCACCGTATTCATATGGGCCTCTGTTATATGTGCTTTTACGTCACATGCTTCCTTATCGTAAACATAATTAGTACATTGGTCGCGGTTTGTGGGTTATCTCAATGTCTAGCTCCATCAAGTGTTGCTTGCAGTTTAATGTGTTTTGCAGTGGGGATTTCAGTTGCTCCTACCTCAAATTCAGCTTCTCGATTGATTGGTTGTATTCCCAATATGTCTGGCTATTCAAGCATGATTGTGGAATACATGGCTACGCAATAATTAGAGTGGACCCCGTAAAGTAGGCCACTGCTTTGTAGAAGGGGTTTTGACTTCTTATCGCGGTGGCCTCTCTCGGGGTGAGGTATAGAATCCAAAAACAGGGCACAACATCCTGGAGCAATCGAATGAAAGTTGCAGAAGCTTACGGAAAGGACTTTTTTGAAACAAAATATTCAGTGATCTTCATGGACTTCGCCTCATGATCCAATTATGGTAAAACTCATCCAGAACATCTCCAGTTATCGAGGCTAATTTTGGTTATCGCTCCAAATAAAATTGCTTGAGTCACTCGTTAGATTGTGGTTCTTGATTTCTTGCCTTTTTCAGTATTTTTAGGGTACCCATCAAACTCCACATTTGGTCTAGAATCTGATTAGCATAATTTCGAAAACCCACAGTATCTTGAAAAAATCACATTCAAAATAGTTAACACTCAACAGTCAGCCCCCCGCTTGGGTTCAAGTGTTTTCAGGACAACAGAAGCAAAATAGCCTCACTCACCTCTCCGGGTACTGCATTATGCTAAAATTTGTGCCTACGATTGCTTTGATTTAAGAGACCACGTAGCTCGTGTAGTCATCTTGAAGCTCTTGATTAACGATACTTTCGTAGCCGAGCTGATTGCAGCTCATTCTGATTGCGCTGAGGTATTGACTAGTACTCATTGATAAATCGGAATTCGTAGAGCAGCAAATTAGACTGGTAAAGTAAAGGTGATTTGGAAATTTACTGTACGAGCCCGATCATCACCTACCAAAGAAAGTGCTACTCTTGTTCGCAATGTTCTCGGGAACGCGAAAAGATGTTGAATGCACTCATACCGAGTGCTTCAGGTTTTTGGCGTCCCCTGGCCATTGCTCGCATGTTTGGTGCAGTCAATCTTTGTTTGGAGGAAGTTTGGAGTTATGGTTACCTAGCTTAGGTCCCTTCTTGACCCCCCTTATCCTTTTCTTTTTTTCCAGTTTTGGTCTTTCGGGTAGATTAAAAACAAGCAAGTTATCGGAAAGCAGGTGAATACCATATGTATCAGCTCTAAGTGGCTAGTCAGCAGTGTGATCAACTGTATTAGCCACAAGATATAAAGTAGCTCATACTTGACGCGCGATTCGTGCTAACTCCTCGATCGATAAATATTTTCCTTCACTCGTATGTCTGCCATTGCACGCACTACATTACTCAAGAAACGATAAGCGGAATCTTAGATAGCTCTCTTGATGTGTTCACTATAATTCTGTTTTGCACCGATACGGAAGCTGTGTGAAATCCCCCAGTCAGGCAAGCAAATCCTCGACGGTTCTCAACCACTGTGTTGAACTTGGAGCACTAACGGCTGTCATTATATAATCTTGTAGAATTGTGAAACAAGCCATTAGGAGGCTGTCTGATGGTTGTATCAACAGGTGCCATCAAGCAGTAAAACGAAAAGCAGCCTCCCGCTCCTTCATTTGATCAGTCTGCTGATCAGTCGTAATGTCTCCTTTTTCCTCCACACCATCAGCCCCAGCTGAAAATGGAGGGTTAACGAAAACCATCAGGCTGCAGTGCGTCTGTGTTAAACAGCAACTTCCAGATATGGGCCAGTCCATGTCTTTCCAGAAAAGACCCACATCGTTTACTGTTTATCAATTCAGCTAATAATAATAGTCTAGCTGTAACACCTTTCGGTACCTAGCTTCCACGCCACCCGGTGGGAGCACCGGGCTGAGATACTGACAGGTTGCCCAAGCCTGGACAGGAGCAGTCAAGATATCGGGTTTGGTTCGAATCATGGACCTTCCGGTCAATAAGTACGCGACTTAACCACTGGGCTATTTCGAGCTTCTGGGTAACGTGCCCCGACCAATGAGAAATTCTGGGGGTGGCTTCCGACCATCTGGTCCTACTCCAGACTAGAATCAAGAACTGCTACAATCACGTAATGGGAAGTGGCCAGTCACCGCTTTAATTTACAGGTCTTTTAGTAAACCATCACAAGGTGAACTGGAAGTTGCAAGACGAAACAGAAACTGTTAGTGGTGATGTGCCTGGCACCTGCTTTTAACTTCCAGTTGCTTTCAATCTGCATTATTTAAGTTTTTAAGCCCACCGGCTACACCGTTTTGAACACAAGCCATTCTTTATCCTGGCAACCTGAGCTGTGTTTTGTCTCAAGTAAATTCTTGAAGTGATTGAGTCAGTTAGCTGTACTAATTTTACGCATTAACTCATGCCGGCTGTGATCCCACGTAATATACTCAAATAAACCGAGCGAAACGATGTAGCGAACGTCGTGCAGAATGAGGATTTCGGATTCTATTTCGAGTAAATGTGCCAACCGTAGATGTGCTGTTCACAATGAACATCTTTCATTCAGTCTTTCCTAACTTTTCTCTCCCCCTACCCGCTGTTCAGTGCAGGAGCGCCATATTGTATGGAAATTTCACTCCACCCAAGTGTTCCGGGCGTTCAGCTTCTCCACAATTCCTGTCTCTGCTGAACAGTCTTCTGGTGAAGTCTCCTCGAAAACGCCTATCTCCTGCTCAAGTGATTCATCACGAATTCTGGCAGTTCCATTTGCAGGATATTGATACAATGTCTTCAACAACCGAACCGGTGTTTACGGAGGATACTTCATCGGTTTCCAATAACCAGGTTTGTGATTTATCCCTGATGTTCGTTCTACCTCTGTTCAAATCAGCCGATAGTGGTCCAGGGTGAATTCAGCTTTCCTAAACAAAGGGCTTCACACTGAGTCGATAAACAGTTTGTGACTGTATGTGACTGTGCGCACAGAATGTGGTTATGTGGTTCGCAGTGGTAGTTGAACAGGCACACATGCGAGTTGCTGAGTAGGTGAGAATTCCGCAACCTTGTTGCTCAACCTGCCTGTCAAGTGAAGTTCACCGTGGAACTGCAATCGATCGATACGATTTTGTCTCGCAGCATTCACCAATTACACATGTCCAATAAGGATTCGCGTTGTTCTCGGTATTGAGCAATGGATTTCGCAGGTGGCTAACGGTAGCTTTGCAAGGCTGGTGACGCAGCACAATGTCGCGAGGTTGATCATTTATTCCGACTGTTCGATCCACTAACCGTCTGAATATCACAACTTTGATTGCCCTTGCTCTGCAGTTGGGGCTTGTAAGCGTAAATATCCTGCGGTACGTTTACATACTGTCTTCATGTTATTTCCAAACAGCTTCCATGGGTTTTTCTTGGTCAATGAAGTCACATGTCAGTCGCAATTCCCTGGTGAAAGATTCTCCAGACCTCGAAATTTGGTGCGCATCTGCTTTCCCTCGTCTGCTCCTCACTGAGATTTCGAAAAGGCTTAAAGACGACTCTCATTTTGAACGAGTGGGAATTACGATGTGGCTTAGGAAGGAAGTTGGTATATGTTAAGGGAGTGAACTGGAAGCACACGAACGACTGACAGTGAAATAGAGTGGGCCCTTCGCTTACCGGATGGGCTAGTCTGTCAACTGAGATGGCGAGGAAGCTGGACGATTGTCTCGCCGATGCACTTGATTCACCGTGTATCCGTCCAGTGGTTTGCTTCAGCACCATAAATGTGCCCCATGAGTAACTTTCACGTTGAAGGTTGGTGAAGTGCTCATCCTGTGACTGAGTGGTCTGGGGTCGGAGTCCACCTCCAGGTGTGGACGGTGTAGTTGGTACGACCAGAAGATTTACTGGGTCACCGTTCGGTGTGACCGCATTCTTCTGTTCAGGATTGATTATTTGGATGCTTCCCAGAGAGTGCTGTCTCTTGTGGGGATTAGCCCACATTCATAAAGTCTAAATCTGTCGCTGCTTTCACTGATCCACACATACTAACATGCTTTGTAAACAAACAGCATGATGAATCATTAACTGAAGTGACCTGAACCTGGTGCACAAGACCTCTAGTAATTTCTTTTTCCCCTACCCCCCTGATCGTAAGACTCAGTCATCTGCACTAGTCAACAAAACGTTTGAACCGACATTCGGCACTTATTTAGTATGCTTGTTGACAGAGAACTCGCTGATTGGTTCTACGCCTGTCTCAAATCTCGGCTAACCTGGTAACCGACTCGCTTGACTTGACAAAACTTGTGTCAATCGAGTCTCCGATTGCTTTCCAAACCTTTCTAGGATGATGTAATGGTTTTCGTGTATAGGAAGCCAAATCCTTATAAAGCCAACCTGTTTTTACGGCTGCCGCTCAAGATGTGTTCTGCAAACTTAACGACTGGTGGGATAGTCAATGTCGAATGTCTTTTTGAATGAGTATGGAAATAAAGTAATCCGTTATTCCACAAACCTTCATGCTGCTGATGTGTGACAAAGAGGGACTACCCGTTTTCTCATCAATATGGCCACTTCTTTGATTTGACAGAAATTTCTCTGCTTTTGAATTCAGTGTACGTAGGCCCATCAAAACGGTGTCTAAAAGTCGTACTTTGACGATAAAACAAAAATATCTGTTGAAAAACACCATCTATTCTCGATGTCTGTAAGGATCTTTCATCCTCCAGGTGTGTTGTTCACGGCAACTGGGGTTTGTGCTTCAAGGGGACAGTAATCTTCAGTGAAGAGTGTTTTGGTCGAACAGTCGAAGTATTCAGGAAAAGCAGAATACTTTGGTTAGTCACCTGACGAAAGCGGAGTGGCTCTACGTGGATTTTACGCAGTTTGGCTCTGAAATACCAAATTTTGTCCTACTGAGAAGTTGTTCATGTTTTGGAGAAGTCCTTACCCTGCTTCATGCGAATAGCCACGTGTTCGCAGTAGACCGGTATATTTATAAGGTGGGTTATTAAATAGAGGGAGAATTTATAGCTACATATAGCACACAAAAATAATTCAGTATGAAGAACGTGGCTAGTCAGTATCTTGGTTTGCTTCTGTTCCCTATCTTCATTTGAGAGAGACAGCCGAAAGCCCGGTTGGTCTTTATGTGTACATCGCTCACGACAAAATATGGTCGGGTGTTTCAGGTGAGCACTCATTTACAAGTTAGATTGGTGTGAACTGGAGACTTACGTAAATCCCAGCCGAATCACCTGTTTATCATATACTTCACCCGAATATGTTGCTACTCCGTATTTCCACCGGGAGGTCATCCAAGATACCCAAGTAATTTGATTGATATGGTGCATTCCAAAACTGATTTCGCTCTTGTTGAAGCTCCTCGTGTGTGTATGGTCCCCGACTTTCCATCGATCTTGTTTCTAACTGGTGCATCAAGGTGTACGCATGTGTTGAAACACCTTCATTAGCAAATTAATTAACGCGCGACCTAACCGAATATCTCGTTTGTAGTAATCTTCAACCGAATCTGCTGCTCTCTGCTGTCACCAAACGTCTCACTGGCGCAGTCTACGAAATTGGTCGTTGTCTACTCGCTCCAATTTATGCCACACCATTTTGCTGGCCACCATCGCAAATGAGTCCCTCTTTGCACAAACTTTCAATTTTGTACTTAAGTGAGAAATAAGATGGAAACTTGGGGTTGGGCCTATCTGTCGAACAGCACCAATGTTGACAGCGACAGTGGACTGTTTCCGATAGCCTTATGAGTAGTGTGTTATGACAAGAAAAATATCGTCTCGACTGATTTGCGAGGTGGACTCTGTGCAACAGGTTCAGTTGAAGAATATTACAAACCGGAGATTCAGTGAAGTCTCTCTTTAACACCAGTGTAATTTGCAAACTCGTGTTTATCAACGATAGCGTACGCATTCATGTTCGGTTGGGAACGAGGCACAGAATCGGGGATTAAACCTACCCGATGAAGCCCAAGAAGAGTGAAACTCGTTGTGGACTGTCGAAGTGTCCACCAACCTTGTAAGCAGCATAATGTCAAAAATATCGGGTGATATTAACCGATACTTTTTTTTACCGTAATTTCGCCCATACAAACTGAATTGGCTTAGGAAAGGTGCTTTCACGCATAAGGCAGTAATACTTGGCTGATTTTGTGGTTCAATAGAGTTCTATCCATCCAGCTATTCACGCGTTTTCTCTGAGACATTCATGGCACACGTTTCAGAATGAATCCACCCAACTGTTTGCATATTCTGTGCGCTAAAAAAACAGGTGTAGCCAATTATCGATTTCTGCCTTTGAGTTGCCAGACAGAGCACCCAAATCTCTGTGTGTGCATGCAAAAGAAAACCTGAAAACACAAATGTCAGGTCTCCTGCGTGCGCAACACATTGTGCCTAGTATGTCACATTCAGTATCACCTTTTTTTAACTCCACAACCGCATTCCGAGTCGCTCTCCTTGTGTACCTTGGTTTCGTTCTTTAACGCTCCACTCACCCACACGATCATTTGCATCTACTTTGCATATCGTGGCACAAGGCAAAAGTTTTAGAATAACGCTTGGGAGCTGAAGGTACGCAGTAATCCCGCTAGTGAAAGAGTGTATTTGACATCTTCGAAAGGGCGTTCAGTTCTGAGCAACAAAGGCGCTTATGATTTTCTGGGGTTCACTGACCGCCCATCCAAAGGACCTTCCTTATCACATCACTCATTTTAACCACACCATTCCTCCTGTTGTCTCACAGTTGTTCTTGTTAATTCGCACACTCGAGGTGGTCCAACTGGATTGATCGTTTTGGGGAAAGGTGCAAAACTGTTCCAACGATAATGACATGAGCAGAATTTCTAAACATCCCGCAACTAACCTTGGAAAATAAGAACTAGCAACGTGTGTCAGGTGGCTGTTGATCTGTATTTCCAGTCGCCCTAGAGACTCGTGATGATGATTTCCAGAAAATGAGATGCTTTTCTTTTCTTCAGCATAGTCTTCAACTGCAGCATGTTCTACCAATTGAAACTTTGAAATATCATAAACTCCAGCAAACTATGATTAATCTGCTCAGAAATGAAAGCTTTCAAAGCTAGCGTCAGGCTTCCATTTGAGAAATTATCACTCATAAAGTTGCGTGGCTCATGACCGATTAGGTAGCAGGTAGAAGTTCCTTCGAATCCAGGCAACCAGACACTCAATCACAGCAAAATTTAAGCGTCAGTATTTATTATTGGTTTATTACTGTCAATGTTAGTTGTCGTGATAATGGTGACGAGTTACAACGGCGTCAGACGTGCGCAGTGTTGGTGCTCTGGGAGTAATGATCGCAAGTGTTTTTAAAATTCAACCAATATTGTAGCCATCTGTGCATGTTTACCTAGATTCCGGCTACTAACGTTCTCAACATTCATCACTGTACTCCCGACCTACGGATTGCAAGGTGTCCAGATTAAACAGCCCCGACCGCTTTTTGCTCACCTGCGCTCTGTTTGTGTCTTCTAATCCGTTATCACTCATTTTGGTAGTGATAGATCGATAACATATCACGTGATGGTCCCACCGACGTGCTTATGCCTGCCGGTGCCACTGAAAGTCTGGGATGAAAACGCACCATACTGGAAGTGATGATCTCATTTCTGTCCAAATTCAAAACCGTTTCACAGAACTTAAGGTAGCCTTTCTTCTGGATATACTTTGCTTCATTAACCCGGGAACGACGAAAAACGGTCGACCGTATATCTGGGCGGCAATTTAAATTCTGGATAACGGATTACAGGTGCTGAAGCTGCGTGGCACCGTTTTGAGGAAACCAAGCCATACGTCGAAAAATGTTCGATCACGTCTGCATTTTTTACGGCAAATCGATGGTAGTTTTCAAAATTTACCTTTTTGGGGCCTTAGTTTTACCCAGGGTGGTTAGATCTGTCAGTATTCTGCTTGCATTTGATTCTTACTGGTGCTAGTGAGGGCTCGCATTGTTTCATCAGGGCCGTCTTCAAATAGTAGTGTATGTGAGAGAATTTTCAACCAAGATCTATTGCATGGAAACTCAGACTGACCAATGGAACAGAAGTGACTGTGGCCACTGATCGAATGGCATTCAAATACAAACCGATCGAAGCACCCGATACAACACGCAAGAATGTTCGATATATATATATATATATATATATATATATATATATATATATATATATATATATATATATCAAACTACTTGTATTGAGTGTCACTACAAAGTAAATAGGGAAAAGCCCTTCTGCAGCGACCGCTGATGGGGCTGGTCAGAAATAGCAGTTCCAGGGGTGTCGTCCCTTAGTGGTTGTCCACCTTCACTACCACAGAAGGTTTACTAGAATTGGTCTTTTCTGTGAGCTGTTCCCTCTGCGGAAGGGATCTTCTATTAAAAGGCTTTGAGGATAAACCCAAACTTGGTCTCTTCTGGGTGGGAGGGGTGCCCCTCAACGGAAGAAATTGTATATGGTAATGTAGAATTGATTTTCATTCACGATGGCACGTTTGCTGTAGGGTTTACCAATACTACTAACGGCATAAGGGTAACTTGACGAGGCCTGTCGAGATTGGTCACCATGGCAACCTGTTTGCTGTTGGGATATATGCGTCAAGCACCTATCAATGTTGGGTTACCTCTTGACCTGCACTGATAGTTTTTTTTTGATCCGTTATCTGTCATAAACAAGTTACTTTCGGTGGCTGAGACTTTCCCCTTCCTGTTGCTTTACTCAACCGTGCACTGCCTTTTCTGTTCTTCTCAGTCTTGCGGTTTCCTATTCGCAACGCCTTTCTTCACCGTCAGACAGTACGTGCAGTGCTGGGTATTGTATCCAGTTTTGAGAAGAAACTTTATTCCTTTATTTTCGGCGCTTAGAACTGAGTAACTTCCCTTCCGACCCTTCATATCTGAGAGTCACCGGCGTCCTCTTCTATGCGAGAAGCTCTATCCTAATAGTACACTGATTTCTTGCTGCCCCATTGTTACTATACCTGAGAGAGTGTGTGTCAATGGATGATTGTTAGGCAAATACTCGGCGTCACCGGTTTGTTTCCGTTCCCTACATGTGAAAGGGCTGCAGACTTCCATATTGGATGGAAAGTCTGTTCGAACAAATGATGTTCATACTTTCCAGTTGAAGCAGGTGCGAGCTACATGAGTGGCATTTTTTCGTCCGAAGGTTGCAATCGGTGGTCTACTCAGTCTACACTACATGTACGATTAAGCGTGCCTTTTGAGGCTAGCTTGGCTCGTTAGCTATGTCGCTGAATCCATTTTTATGCATGTAACGCATGTGTGTGGTTTTTATGGTACGTCTTCGTTATCGATTACTATTACTGTCGTCATTACTTGACTTGGACTGCAGAACGGTCAAGGCCAATCAGCTGTCCTATTAAATGGTGTGAAGAATTCTCAAGAAGCCGAGAATAAATACAATCCGGGAGAGCTGCTTTCCACTGAGGCGCGTGGGCCACCAGTTGAGGACCGGGTTGCCACAGACAATCAGCGTTCGAATTTACCGAGCCTAGATATTCCGGCAACAACTATGCATGCGGACGCTGCCAATTTCACACTGCATGCAATGTCCAACGTCAGTCCTGCTCCGTCTAATCGGGCCGCGTTTGGGGAGTCGGAATCTGAACGTCGAGCGGTAGAAGACGCTGATGATCAATCGAAAACCGGTGCATGGGAGCCAAGTGCTCGAATGGTTCAGAGCGAATACCAACGGCCTTTGTCTAGTAAGTTTCCGTCTAGGTTTTCGTATACTTCAATGGTTTGCGAATGTTGTTGTGAAAGTTCTCATTCTCACTCCCCAAGCACGAAATGACAAGTAATATCATCAAACGAAAAACGACTGAAATTCGACATTCGGGACTGATGCTGGATGATTCTTCATTACTATTTCCACATATTTTCGCGAAATCGAAGGCAATAAATGTAAAAATGAGGATTCAGATGGAGAATAACAATACAGACATGTTGGGTAGAAGAAAAAGAATGCTTGTCACACCCTCTTTTGCTGTGCAAACCAAAGGGCTCCAGTAAAACCTGTCAATAAGGGGCACCTAGCACTTGGCAAGGTTTCTTTGTTCCCGATCGGGTTGTCGTTAAATTTCACCAATTCACTTAACAATGGACAAGAGACACTAGGCACAATCCTATAGGGCCCAGAAAGCCCTCTGAGAGAAATAGCATCGCCAAATGACAGAGTTTGTTCACAGTATTCATTCATTCATTCGGACACATGTCGGTGGATGAACTCATTCTGCCTAGCTGCTAGTGTGATGTTGCATTTCAGCAGCAATTTATCAAGACTGACCTGATTACCGACACCCCGAGAATATTCATCTTCTCCCAGGCCGTTGTTGTCGGGTGGTCACGTGAGGGCTTGTTGCCACGACTGACCGTTAGCTGAAACAAATTTTGATATCTCCGTTCGGGTTTGCTTTTCTATGTGCGTTTGCAGGTTAGAACCAACCAACGTGGTTTCTCCTCTTAGGTTTGTTTTAAACTTACCTTGGTGAACAGAGTCACATCTACTTGTTACTCAAGACCTAAGCTACACATTGTCGTGGTGTGTGCATATTGGAACCTTGCTTATTGGGGGCATTCGCAGTGTCATAAGAACAGCCGATGTCCTTCTTGACCGCATCCGTATCCATGCGAGGACTCATCGTCTCATACACAGCTACACATTTTGAGAATCGTGAGGAACGACGTCCATAAAGGAGTCCGTCCTCGCCCCGAATCGAACGCTTTTCGAAGGAAACGAAGTGGCTGGTCACAAACTGCTATTTTTTATGATAAAATCTTGGTATCTGTGCGAGATACAAACCTGGGTAGAATAGGGGCTGTTGGATATCATTAACTTCATACCAGAGATCCACAACTGGTTCCTTCACGTTCTATCAGAAACACTGTAATGTTTTACACAGTTCTGACGAGTGGCAGCGGAGTTGTGAAATGATACATTGATTTTACAGTTAGCATTGGCTTGCTCATAAGAGTAATATCCGGTTGTAACAGCTACTGTGATGCGAATAAACTATCTGTATCGATTTCATCAGTTACTGGAGAGAACGTTTGCAATTCCTACCGAGTGTGTGCAAGTCTTAGCACACTACTCATAAGGTTGCTGAGAACTCTTCGACAGACCATGAACTATTTTGCCCTTCTTGGGACTCATCAGGTAGGCGCAGTCCCCGAATTAAACAGATTTTGACAAACACTCATATTTGCACACGGATCTGTTTTCGACACGAGACTCAGCTGAATCTTCCTTGTATGATGGTGCGCTTCATGTTCAGGTGAAACGGACCACCGTAGACGGGAGATTCAGCTGTCAAAACCAAATTCCTGTGCAAATTAGACTATTTGTCTCAATATACGTGTTCCATAGAACAATGGGTGGAATTATCAATACTTTAGGAAGCTATCGGACTTTCGGAAAGAATATGACAATGTGACTCAGACCTGTCACTCACCGAACGCATTACAAGCGTAACGCTGTCCGGATATAAGCCGTTCATACGTCTTTAAGAAGCGAACTCCCTTCTTGAGCAATCGGTCCGTTCATTCTGCATATGTACACGTCAGCATATCAAGAATGTTTAGGCTTCATGTGCTGTTTTCTATTTGGTATTCGGACATATGTCTCTAACCGTTCTCAAAGTCAACACACTTTACACCTCAGAACGGTTGGGTTCTCCCGATTTGTATCCCTTTTTGGTGATTCCATGTTATAAGTGTGTATTTTGGTCTCCCAGTGAATGCTGATTGCAAAGTTGACCCAGCCGAAGGCACAGTTCGACTTTGTGCGGTAATTTTCAGGAAACTGTTTATCACAACAGTGAACTCGAGATGACTCATTGGTTATGGCGCGAACTTACTGACCTGAAGGTCCGTGGTTCGAACTCAACCCCAGCTTCTCGACTGCTCCTTTCTAGGCTTGATGGTCCGGCGTAGCAGCTGGACTTCAAAAGGGTGCTGCGGCTAAGTGAATATACTAAATTTAATGCTACAATGTGATCTCATTACTGAGATTCGCACCTCTGCTTTGTGCTCACTCCTCTTTCGACGATATGATACAATTATGATATCATGTGTGACGAAAAGTTTAGACGAGTATGTCTCTGTTGTGTTCGTAATCACACATTTGCCTTCTCCACGGCTGTACAAACCAGGGTCACTGCTGACATTGCAGTGCGGTTATGTGCAATGGTCCATAAGTTTTAGAGAGTGCGATGAGGTTTAGGTATTACCAGACGGAGTTCCAACAACAGACAGTCATCACTGTTGTTCCAAGCGATAGACTTTGGTCGGAGCCAATCATTTGATCCTTCCACTCTTCAGTAGCCCTAGTCTCTTAAGGTTTAGTCCAAAGTTCTAATCGGCAGCTATTCGTCAGTGGTCTAACGCATCCACAGTAATGATATCCTTTTTATGGTTTTAGGATCAATTGTGTGCATAGGTCGGCTACTTTTTACCTCCGACAGTGCCATGTCAATGACGGTGGATACGACGTTGTCGTTGCAGTAACTGACCCTCCTAATTCAGGTCACATTCCAGGACCAAAATCCTTCACCTGCTCTTTTTTGTGCACCATGCGATAGACTGGAATAGGTTATTCCTGCGTTACTGGTTTAGATTTTGTCGACATTCTCTAGTCAGCGGAACTCTCCACAATTTAGTTGAAGTACACCTCCGATGTCAATATGCCAATGCATTCCACCAATGCAATCTAGCTATCATATTTGATGCGAGTAAGTTGAATCCCCAAGCTTTATTCATTCTGCTCTGACGTTTGCATCCCACCTAACCTTTTGCTAACCCAAATGCCAGTGTAACTTGTCCCGGGAGCTGGTACTTTTTTCCGTCCTCATCTCTTAGCACGTACGGCATCTCAGACAGCATCACGAGATGTCGAATGCCTCATAGTCCACAGTCTTGTTCACTCGACTCCCTGGGCCCGCTGTTTGCTGATCATTTTGCCGTAGCATTCGTTTCGGGCGCTCCCTGTTGACCGTAGCTGGCTGGTGATATAACACGAGTGGTCCGTAGTAGATTGTGTGAGGAACCTGATATCGTTGAGAGAAGGCTTTCGCAAGCCTTCGAACTTATTCAAAAAGTGTTGGCATAACTTTACACCTGAATCCTTACGTGGTTTGATCACTTAGTATTGCCACCCAACTGCGGCTAGTCGAAAGGCTGACCCGCTGATACCTGGTGGGCCATGGCTAGGAGTCACATTTCTTGACTTTTTTAACGAATTCCTCATGCTTAAACGTTGACAGACGCTTCCCAGATCATAATGTAAACTCTATTTCCGTCTCTGAGCTATCGCCTTCTATGTATAGATGCCCCACCCTATTGGACTAATAATTTGGCGCTGACGCGAGCAGTTTTCATTGTGCAGACATGAGCCAGCAATTTCAGCACGTACGCTCTCAGTTGACTTTGGTATTTTTTTTCAATAAACTCCGCCGGACGGAAGCAGAAAACAATTTCCTTTCCCACATTCTTCAATGGCGCACCGGTGATGAAGTGTTTGCAACAGAATCGCACAGCTCAGAAAACAGATCAGAGACGCTCAAGGAAACGTTGTGAACTCATATCACTGAGTTTTCAAGCTTGTGGTTTCGCTGAGCGACTCTTCTAGGAGCTCTCCTAGGAACCGAAACGGCAGGTGATTCGAGTTAGCATGTGAACTCCTTATGACTTTTCTAGTCCAGGCTTCTTCTGAGTAGCGTGATACACTGTCATCTAAAAAAATCCTGGACCTTTTGATTCGATTTGTTGGAACTGCGAGGAATTAAGAAACCAAACCGGACTTGATGCGCAGAGAGTTTCCACGACTCTCAGTTTCAGTCGGTTGATCTGGTACGCGCTTTAAGCACGCACTTGAAGAGTGCTTATTAGGTTTTGAGGGCAAATACCTGTCCTGCATGCTCATCAAGTTCCAAACATAGTGGACAGAGATTTCCATTCCTCTGAACGGACGTATATGTCCAGTTTCGGTATAGAGGTTTCATCCACTTGATGCCAATTCGGTCTCACTGCGACCACCTTTCAACCAACCAGTGGGAACACCCGCAGATGCCGCAGTAGTGGCATCAATGCGTTGGGTGGCCGGGACATGTTTCACTCTCTGGAGAGCTTGCAAGCAATATGCCCAATTTGATTGGATTTAAACCGACTGAATGTGACTGCCTCGTTTATTTTGGTCACCCATACAACAGTGGTGCATGAATTCTTTTAAATCCTGGAATAAATAGAACAATGGAAGATTGAGTCTCGGTGTTCCGTGGCGAAACACCGATGAGCCACTTTTCTCTCAGGCCGCGACGAAGCACTTTCGGATTGACTTGGGTTGTAACAAATGGTTCGAGAGTACAAGTTACCGCGGTCACGAAACGGCCAGTTAGATTCGTCGTTGTTTTACGTAGTAACCTGCACTTGCCGTCGTTTATGTCTGGTTACCTCTGGGATTGGCGTCATTCACGTGCAGTAGCCTTTCGGTACATAGCCGTCGTGTAACTCAAAGGAAGCACGAGGGTTGAGATACTGCCAGGTTACTCGGGCCTAAGTAGAAGCAATTGGAAAGGCAGGATTGGGTTCGAACCACGGACCTCTCGGCCAACAGTTTCATGCCCTGACAGCTGAGCTATCCAGTGCACTAGCTGACACAGCTTAACCTCTTTCGCTTACTTCATCTTCCAACATTATTTGGTCAATGGCCTTTCTCACCTTGTTTTCTTTTCGCACACCCCAACTCCATTCGCCCGGACCTTGTGACAGGCTTGGTTGTTAACCACCTCATTGCTCTGTGAATAGTCATATCTATATCCATTCGCAGCATGCGTCGTGAACCCCGTATTTGCTAAGGCTGACTGCGCGCTCACAGAAACTTAACCACTTCGATTGATTTTCTCCTTTTTTGTTCATTTTACGCATAATGTACACCCACTGTATGTTTTTTTACTCATTTTTCCTATTCAGGGAACGAAGACGATGTCCCACGAACCGAGACGGTTCGCATGAGAAAAGTTTCGATAGCAGACGAGGCTATGCTTGGAGAGTCCGGTGGAGCGACTTCTGATGACGCCAAGTTCACACCACGCCCGGTGCCGCTAGCTACTCGTGCTGACCTTGCAACAACTTATCCTTGGGGTGATGATTCTCCGAATCTACCTCACGAGATGCGATTGATGGTCTCCTTATGGAGCTATGTTCAAGGTGTTCATCCCTCGGAATCGGCCACCCGAAAACAGCGCCTGAGTGTTGGTACATTGAATCAGTTATCCAGTTGGCGTCCACGACCACTAAATGACTACGTGCGGTGGGTTCGGGCTTCTCCTCCGAGCAAGGTGGAAGGGCTCGCTTATGTTTATAATGAAGCAAAGCTGCGCGCAGATCCGATTGAAAACATTGAAGCACATATCGCCGAGGTTAGTTTGTTGTCCTTCTAGTCGAATTGAAGCTGACGATGATTGGTGTACCAGTTTACTGCCTGTTCTGTGACAATATATGCACTGGAAATTTTCAGGTAACGTTTGAACTGCTTGCTAACGCCGACTGTTCTCATTGAATATATGATTTGGTTCAAACCACGTGTTAGCAAGTTACGGCCAACTGTTGGCTATTCTAAACCTAGTAGTGAATACGCACGTAATATGGTAGATAGTATTTCCTGGATGAAGTAGATTTGATCGTCCAGCTGCAACACCTTTTCGGTGCTTAGCTGTCATGCCACCCAAAGGAAGCACGAGGGCTGGGATAGGGCCAGGTTGCCCAAGCCTAGACTGGGGAAGTCGAGAGGTAGAGGTCGGGTTCGAAACCACTGACATTCTGGTCACTAAATTCGTACTCTAACCACTGAGCCATCCCGCCCCCTACTGAATGAAGTGACTGAATACCAATAAGAAATAGCCTTATTATCGATTCCTCTTGTTTGTCTGAAACGGCATACGGTAACAGTACGGTAAGAATTCTTATATGGTTTAACTACGACCGATGAGACGCGCGAAACCCAGAGAACAGAAGTATTTATTTTGACACTCCATCACTGGGTGGAAATTTCGTTTGCGCTGAATTTCGTTTTTTTTTTACTGGTGGCCACTTATATTATTGATAAAGATGTCGGAAGTAGCATGAGCTTGTCAGATCTGAAATCCATATCTATTCAAGACCTAATACGATCATTTTATATGCTTCTTCAAGCCCCCGACACACTTTCCGGTCCTCTGACTTAATCGAATAATTGACTCGATCGGTTACTCGTGATCAGTCGGTGGGTTCTAACTCATTCATCAGTGGCTGGAAGAACGTATCGTTCGACGTCCGGTCTTTATGACGCAGTACACTCTTATATCGCTACCGTAGTCTTTGGTCATCCACGGTTTCGCGCATCTGGTCCTCCAGTGCATCCCTTGTCACACCGTCACCCTTGCATGTCCGTAACCAGCACCTTGTTTAAGATGTCACCCAGATCGCATGATTCGGTAGGTGTTATCGTAAACGTAGCTGTCACAGTAATGGCGGATTGGTTATTGATCAGGTTGTTGGATTTCACCTGTCCTCACCACGTCACTCCTGTTGTGGCTTAGGTGTTAATCAATTTCTTTGGGCCATTCCCAACGGAACATGTAGCTCAACGATGACCAATCCATTTGGGTACACTTGCAGGTCATATCGTTGAAGTGGAGTTTCAGCGTGCTAGTCATCTGTTGCCATGGTAGGATATCACACAAACAAGCCTAAATCTAGTATTCCATTGTAGCGATTATTACGGCGTTACGCGCAATTTAACGAGAATCGATCGAGGCATCGCACAACTCACGAAAAAACTTTGGTCCCTGCATTTCGGTTATCGAAAACCAGGCATTCGTAGGTCGCGTATGTCAATGGACAGGAGGACAGCGTGTTTTCCTAGTTTTTTTTTATCGATTTGAAGGCTGCCTTTGACTCTATCAATCGTGAGAAACTGCGGCAGCTCCTGGTGATCAAAGGTATCCCTTCTAATTTATATCCATCCTGAGGGCACTGTATGCCAACCTCAGTGAGTGCATAGGGGTGTACGGCAAGCTGTAGCCTGAGTTCAGCACGTCCAATGCCTGTTCTCTATCACCATTCCCTTCAGCTTTATTATTGAAGTGCTGCTCGAAACTTCTCGGCCTGAAACTTCAAGGATCGAAATATTCTCACGACTTTCACTCACAGACATTGAGTGTGAGTTATCCTTGGTTCAAATCCCTCAAAGATGCAGGTCCTGTTAAATAACTCTTCCGTATGGTTAAGTACGCGCTTTACGCTTGAGAAGGTGCTACTACAAGGCTGAGATGGATCTTTTGTAGACGAGCCTATTAGCGTGGCATTCCAATTTGTTTGCCTGGGCAGTTGTATAGGTTCCGGGGGACTAGATGGAGATGAGATTACTTCTCGAATCGGGAAGGCCAGGGCAGCTTTTGCCGACTTCCGACAGCTATGGCGCCGCCTTGATGTCAGTTTATTCTTCAAGGGCAGAGTTTACACTGCAAAGCAGTGAAGCATCGGTGTTGAACACTGATGTCATGCTGTCGATGATGATGATGATGATGATGATTACACTGCGATAGTGCAGCCCATATGTGTCAGAATCGTGTCCTGTACACTCAAAGGGTCTGGTAGGAACATCAAATTAGCAATGCCAATGTACGCCAGATGGTCTTAGGAAGAAGGAACTCTCCCACGATAGATGAGCTACTCACACTTCAATGGTTACGCCGGTTAGGACATGTACTCCGCATGCCAGAGAACCGCCTGCCTCGCAGAGCTCTTTTCGCCCAGCCCTGTGCTGAGTGGAAGCGACCAAGTGGCAACGAAGTGTGAAGTAAACTGAGTCGGGTTGTCAACTGTCGCCTCTCTGGAACTCAACTTGTCATTGTTTGGCGACACTGAAAAACGTGGCTCAGTCAAGCAGTCAGTAGCGCTCCTGGATCAAAGCTGTTTCTATTGGAGAAACGAACTTTGACCCTGAAAAATCTCCCTGCCGGCGGAGTTCATAGCTGAGATGAAGTTTCAGTGTATCCGTCCGCCGTTACCTAACCCAAATCGGCACAATTTATATGTCAAATGGATTGAACTTACTAGGACAAAGGCGCAATGCCTCTCAGTTCACTATTTTGACAACTCTTCAAAGATTGTTGTTGTGTGCATGAATCACTGAAACTCGACCAGTCTGCCTTTGCAGCACGATCGATCCGTGCACCTATGCCCTAGAGAATCCCCTTATCTGACTTCCGAAGCTATATTTGGTGTGCAACGTGGGAAACATCCCACGTTGTAACAAGGCTTTCTGAACAAAAGCACAAAGCTTCTTCATTCCTGCTACTGAGTTCAGTGACGTGCTCATATTCTGTCATAAAAACAGCTGCACAGAATGACGCCTGATGTTTGGCGCGGGACACACCAAAACGCATCCACTGTAATTCTGTGGATCAGCTGATGTTTTGAAGATACTAATATGCTACGACAGTTACCCACTTCATGAACTGGAAAGTGCAGTTTCTGTCACTAATAATCAATAAACGTACTTCTGTGCAAGCTAGTGTCTTGTTATTTGTTTTTATGTTTGTTGAACTCAGCAGTTGAGCAGATCTGTGTCTTGGTGAATAGCTGATCGAATAGTTGTCAAATTTCACAGCAGATACTGTTAACATTCACAACTGTGCACTGCTTGAATATCGCGATGGTATTTTTTTTAATACACTTCTCTCTCAAGAACTTACATAACAAGAGACGGACAGGATTCACCATTTCAATTTTTTTAAGAGCGAAGGCCCCCAAGAAGTTATGCAATTCTCCAGTCCGGATACTGTTTGCCCTTCATAAAGGCTGTGTTATAGTGGAGCCTTTTACTGTCTGGCTCCGGTCCTTGCGACTCGCCCTACAGTGTAGGGACCACGTGCTCCCACTGTGCTTGTTTAGGGCCGCTGCAAGATGTGGCTGCTAATTGATATTACTGGCGTTCTTGTTGTTTGTTTCTCTCCAGATATCCTGAATGAGTGCCTGCTGGTGTAGGCCCTCGGAATGATTGTGGTAGACCGGACCTAAGTCCGTTCTTCATCCATGTTAATGGCCTTTTAGATTGGATGTTCATACTTGTGACAGACCTGGTTGTTGCTATAGTGTTCCTATGTGTTTCGTCTTCGGATTATGGTTTCCAAAATGGTCCTGATGCTATTTGTTTTCATCCCTCACCGGGCGGTCATTTCATCGTCGTTGTTGCTTCTTTGACGAGATTCTCCTTTTTTTCTTTCAAGGTTATCGCCTTGTTCCAGAGTCGTCCGTCAGACCCCAACGATAGTTCATCCAACCGACTTGGACGGGGATTCTCGACCAGGTCATCCGTACGACATACCAAATCAACCCTAATAGCGTACTCCATCTGGTTGATGGCCTCTACCACTTCCACTGTGTCGCGCAACCAGCAATCGACCGCAGCCCGCCACGAGCAGTTCAAACTTTGTGGAATAGCTTACTGTCCAAAGTTTCTAGTCGAGATCACACGTCAGTTGAAATCGAACTCTGTCGCCTTGCCGATAGACACTCGGGTCGGTCTGTGCCAGCTAACGAGTTTGTTGGCCCATCGTATTGCAAACGCAGCATTTCAACACACCAATGACGATTTCAGACCTGTAACCCGACAGGAAGAGCTACCTTGGAATTCGATCATGCCCAACCTGTCTAGCTGTTTGTCTTCTCTGGTTGAAACTCTACGTGAGCCTGCGTCGAGAACTGGGCCACGTCTGCGTCAAGTAGCGGCTATCGCCCTAGGAGAGGTGGTTACATGTTCTATTTGTTTGGTTCAATATTCTGTCAAAGAAACGGAAACCACTGGAGTCAGAGATGGTATGTTGTCTGAAATACAACCTAGTCAATGGCAAACTGTTGTCCATCATTTGATTCGATGCCTCTCACCAACTAACTCTGGCTCTGGGTCAGCGTCAGACGGAGGTTCTGTTCTGGATCAGTTCGATTTTGCAGTTGCCGATGGTATGGGAAAAGGAACTGGTACTGCCGATACTAGTGGGGGTGGGCTGGAATCCCCATCACTTGTCCGAGCCACCGAACTGCATGTACGACTTGGGGCCGCTCGTTCTCTTGACGCCTTCGTGACGACCATCCTCGGATGCCAGTTGCATGATCTTACCGTCAGTGGATCCCTGCTCACCGCCGCAACCGCGTGCACGCAGGCCATTGTTACAGCAGAGGTGGTCTCACAACTGTGGACAAGCGGTATGTGTGACCCTCCAGTTTCCAAACAGATTTCTACTGGCATTAACGTCGTCCACCGCAATCAATTACACCAGGAGATTAGTCTATCATGTTCCAGCGCCCTCGCTGGTATCGTACGAATCAATCCCAGTCTGTTCGTTAACGGACTGATTGAGCGGATTGGGGCAACCGCTTTCACGAACGTTTTAGAACCCCCTGCTGGAGGACCAGCCTGTCAGCAAACCAGTCTTGTGGTAAGTTTCCACTGCCTGCATTGTTCTGAAAAATTCCAGTAGTTCGCTTGTTTGAACAACCAACTTCACTGCTTTTTCAAACTCGTCCTGAGATTTTACAACTGTTTTCGAAGTATTTATCTTGCAGCGTGTTTTCCGAAGCACTATGCTTTATTATGTCATTAGCACCGATCTTCGTGAAGATCCTTATCTGCTTTCAGTAGTGCCCAATCGACGGCACCTAAGTCTGTGAATCTCCACCACGCAGAGGTGATGCCATTTGACATGTGCTATTCACATGATTCTGACCATATTTCGCAGTCGCAAAATAGTTCACAGTGTCTCATTTAGATTTCATTGTGAAGTGAAGTCAATCTATGCCAGCAAGAACGTTATGGCTGCTTGGTCCCTTTGGGAATCAGCAGCGGCGTGCGCCTCACGCATTTCTTGGGCGATCTAAACCCGTGATGTTCTGGCCAGTTACTGAGCAACGGGTAGCTGATTAATATTGGAATTAAGCTGCACACATATAGGATGTAGCGCCACTTTCCAAACGTACGCAGATGACTGTTGACTTGCCCGTCAGGTGACGAGTTTCCAGCTAATGTCATCTGAGTTGTCTTCCTTTCTGAAAAAAATTACCTTTATTTTTTGGAGAATGGGGAGAACTTTAAGTTTCAAATTCTGAATCACGGGTGTACAGGTCCATGTGGCTTATGGACTGGTTTCATGTGAAGGGTGAACTTGAGGTTTAAGGCTTTTCTGCTGATGAACGACCCGGTCGCATATATGTAAGTCTCATATTAGTCTTCCACACTATCTTCTTTATTCCTGTCTCCGTTATTCAGGTACGTTTGCTTTCAATGGCCGCTACGGGCTTGTTGACGCCGTTGGTGAACCAATCGACCGCAAATACTTGCACTACAAAAAATCGACGTCACAGCGGATTCTTGAGTGGTGCCGGTCTGTTCACACGACAGCATAGCGCCCCTTCAGCTGGTGGTGCTGGAACTCCGGCTGCGTGTCGACGTCTACTATCAGACCAGCGCTTTATGACTGCGGTCTTCCGCCACTTAAAAAGTCCACACGCGATGCTTCGTTCAAAGTCCTATTTGTTGTGTTCGGCCATTCTTACTACATGTCCCAAAGACAGTTTCCCTTTGGCATTTGATGCCAATTTACCAGCCTACTTGGAACGAGATTTGAAAGCGACGCGGAATCTCCAAAGCCGGTATGTGGATACGCAGTCAATGAGTACGGCCATCGGTTCCACAGCTGAGATGTCAGGCTCTACGTCTATGGTCTACTTGGCTGCTTGTACCTTGCACTTCACAGACGTTTTGGTTACCCATCTTATTCCGTTGGTGTGCCAGCAGTTGCTCATCTCCTTAGGATGCATTAGCCCCGCAACCTCGACCAGTCGACAATCGGGTGGTCGCAAACAATCACGACCGCACACTATTTTGGGAAATCCCCGTTCTAACCAGTTACCGCCTGCTTCGAGTACCTCATGTTTGAATACGATCGTGGCTGTGCCAAATCTGAATGTAGCTCGTACCTGGCTGCCAGCATTCTCCTGCCTCGCAACGCTGCTTAGCACCAGTATTACGGTCCGTATGAGGTTATTGGTTCCTGAATCGATGCGACTATGCAGCAGCAGCGGCAGTAGCAATGACGAGATGAAGCGTTCCGGCTTCTGTCTTCTGTCGTTTCTCGGTCGAATGCTGGATTTATGGGCTTCTGTTGATCCAATCAGCTCAGCAGGTGGGTCCCTCATGCTAATTTTCGATAAAGCGAAGTCGGAGTCATTATTTATAAGTAAGGTGTGAGACTGGTCACAGTCTCATGTTTTCCTCCTCATCCAGTTCGTTATGCCTATTTGAGTAGACAGCTAGACAGTTATCTCCAAATAGGGTGCTCTCTGAAGGGAGACCACGACAGCGTTCTTCACCAACCACAGCTTAAGATTAGAATCTTTTCTAAGAGGGATCAGTTCCTAAAATGGAACAAATACCCATCTTTTTCTTGGCAGTCAATCTTCTTTTTTCTTCCATACGTTGTGTCTCTGTCATTCTACATTGTCGTGGCCGAAAAACTTAATAATGCAGCAGGTCTGAGGTCTTCGAACTACGGCCCGGTAGGTTATTTCACCAGGGTCGCTGCTGAGTGGTATCAAACCCGGGATTGCTTAGTTTGTTTTCCAGCAAACTTCAGTCCACTCATTGGATAATTCACTCTCGATTTTCTGTGGGAAGCCTGTTTAGAGAAAGACAGGTGGATATTGCACAATAAGTTTATGGTTAGCTCACCGCAATGGATGTTCCGATTGGATGATCAACTAATGCTAGTCAGAGGACAGAAGACCCTCTACAGTGCTTGTGTGTTTCTTCTTCGCGTTGTTTGTACGATAGGATGAAGACTGGTTGACTCTTTGGATAAAGCCCATCTATTGCATGTTTCGCCATGAGTACTGTCCACCCATCGTTCCCACTTGTGCTCGGTCGTGTCAGCTTGCTGTTTTGGCCCTTACGCAACAGGCCTGATCATTATTTTGGGATTAGCTGGAGTAACTTGATCCCAGCGTCACCAGATACACTGCTTCACCACTTTAATCTAACGATTGACGTAAAATCGTACGAACCTCGAGGAAGGACTTGGATGACCGATATTGGTCGCCGTAAATCTACTGTTAGGCAATGAAACCGAATGACTTTTGTTCCTTAGATGAAACATGCTATGGAGCCCAGAATCTCTCAGTATAGTACTGTGTCTGGTAAATCCATCATGCCGTCTTGTTGACGGGGGGTTTGGTGATATTTTCTGATCAATTCGCTTCAAACACCTGTTTGTTGCCTCGTTGTACTTTTATTGGGTATGCGGATAACATTCTGTCTGTCGCCAAACAGTTTCATATTCAATGTCTCTTATGTCTGTCCGAATCTCTTGTCACCTGAAGTCAACTGCTTATCCATGTCATTATGAATGATCGAAGGCGTTCCATTTCTGTGGACCAAACGCAGTAATGTTAGAACATTACAGTTGTACTGGATGACACATTTTCAGCTGAACAGTGATAGTTTGCAGTGTCTGCTTGGCTTATGAAACATTTGATAAGACTCTGATATGTGCATCCAGAGATTGCTATTGGGAGGCGGGAGGTTGGGTTAGTTGAACAGGACAGTACCAGTGATTCAAGCCTCATATCGCCAAGAGCTAGGTTCTACTCCGTCTCATAATGGCTTATTGGCTTACTTACTGGTTTCGGTACTCCGAATTCACACCGAGCTCAGGCTTTTTCACAGCTGGATCAGTGTAACTCACGTTATCGGACGTCATTCACAACATGTCTCATCTCGTAGTCCGGTGAAATCGAAATACCCGAAAACGGATATCATCCATGGTTGTTTGTCGGAACCCCAGAAACCCACGCATAAACTGATAAACTTGGTGTAAAAACGACGAAGCATTATGTGACTTGAGTCTAATCAGTAGTGCTCATGTGAGAATAGTTCCGAGCTGCCACATTTCGTTTGGTTTTCGTAGAGCTCACGCAAACGAGACTGTGACCCTTGGCAACCTGTCACAAACGGTGTTTAGTCTTGAGCTCCTTGGTTAGTTTTTTTTTCGCTAATAGAACTCCATAGCTATTTGATAACACTTACCTTTCCATACAACAGTGTTCCCTTGTGTTTCTTGTTCATTCTCTAGACGATGTTATGGAGGATAGTAAGTGTACTTCGATCTCTGAATGGATTCTGTGATGTGAAGCAATGAAAATAAATTGTAGAATTAAATCGGTTCTCTACCGCAAGACAGTAAGTACTTTTCCATAGTTGGAAAACATGGTTGTTCAGTTCAAGTGAGCAGAAATAGTTTACAAAGGATATTGTGATTGACGAGAAACCATTTTCAGGTTCACCTGAAGCAAATCGGAACACTGAATCACAGTCGCCATCTCTACGGTGGTCAGTTCTCTACAAAAGTCATGCAACTCTGTTCCCGAACTAACTTTCCTGAAGATGTTTAGTTTTGACAACTACTTTCGTTTGCATACGAATTTGGTTTTAACTGGAGGATCAATGTATTGTGTGATATCACGAATATCGTACCAGCTGAAACGTGAGGCACCTGGTGCAGCACGGTTGAATCGGACCATCATAAATGAGATTCAGCTGGATTCAGCTGAGTCTCCTGTGAAAATCAAATTCCTGTGCAAATGTGAGTATTTGTCGAAATCTGTCCAATATGGGTTCAAGTGGAAAATAAGGTTGATGGAAACTCGGGCACTGCCCTTACCTGATGAGTCCCAAGAAGGACGAAACCGTTCGTGGACTGTGGATGAGTTTTCGGCAACCTTACGAGTAGTGTGCTAGGTCTAGACAACAGTATTTAGTTTTGGTTTCCTAGCTAGTTACCTAACCAGGCGGGTTGTGGCTAACTACACATGCCTATCACCTAGTTTTGTCGCCAAAAATTTAGGGGGATACCTCTATTACGTGTGCTCCGGTTAACCAAACTCACTGCGTTCATTCTCATTTTCGTTTGTCCAACGTAGTCTCGGTTGCTGGAGTACACCAGTCCGGAACTGTGGAGAGTCAAGTGCTCACTGTCACATTGACTATCACAGAAGATCTAAGTCAACTGGCTGAGGTCGTCGAAGCGAAACGTCGGGAGTTTGTCTGTCTTGTCCTCCCAGGGCTCGCTCGTCTAGCGGTGGCTCCCAGAGCTCGTCCAGAAACACGAGCCATATGTGTGAAAGTGAGCGTTGACATGTGTTCATGATTTACCTTATTGCTTTCTATCCTTGGTTGCAACCTCTCCAGTGTTCGTATCGAGCTGGCCATCTTAATAAAACTTTTGTTTTGCAATTGCGGACGCCGTCGGAAGTGTGAGATCACATTTCTTAATGTCAACTTGCGTATTGGTACGTTATATCTGAACTGGAAGTAGCTCAGCGTTCAAGGTGTGAAACTACTAACCGAAAGTCCGTAGTCCGAACTCAACCTTGGCTTTTTGACCCCTCCCCCTGTTCAGTCGTGAGCGCCTGGCATTGCCACAGCCCTCCTGCTCCCTCCGATTTGCATGTCAGCTGAGCACCAAAAGGGTGTCACAGTTGAACACTTAGTACTATCATTTCTATTACCTTATGTCTAGAACGGAGATCACCGGAGCTTAATTGGTCCATGCTCCAGTATAATCAGTACAATCCAGTACAATCCTTCTGGAATGGGATATGACCTCTTCTGGAGAGGGGATGGCCTTCATTACGGTGTACCGCACCAGGTAATTGCTGACGGGAAGTGGCTTTACCTGAGGGAGTTCTGTTTTAGGTTATTGCACTAGTTTTCCTGGCGAATTTTGAATTCCGAAAAATCCTAACCACTTGGGTCCAGTTTTTTATAGGTGGTCGTATTCCGGAAGGACATTGTGCATATTATTGTGGTTGGAGCTTAGTTACCAAGGTTATCTAATGCACCATTCATCTAACAAGTCCTGTTGAGCCTACAGGGCTTGATACATTAGAGTTTACTGCCGTCAAAACGATAGCCCCACGTTCCTAAAAAAACGGTTGCAACCCCCGCTCCACTGCCTTCTCCTTGCTACTCGTCATCCGATACTCATAATACGGTATCCAAATCGCATACACCGAGTGTACCGGTGGTTTCACAGTCAAAAAACCAAGATCGTAGCTTAGTTCATCACAAAATACTTTGCTGTTTCAACCAGTAAATGGACAAATAGACATTTGTGCGTGTTCCAACGGCGTGTGAGAGTGATTGCAGCGTTGGTTCACTTCATCGAACGTAAATGTATGAAAAAGCAACAATATGTAAGCATACTTATGAGTAGGCGTGTCGATGAATCCCTACAACAGTCGGTGTTTCAGAATTCCACACGGGGCGGACAATACCTACATCTTTACAGCTTTGCTGACTGGTCAAAACCCTGTTTTATATGTCTTGATGTATATGCGGCGAGAAGAACAGCCGCTTCTGGAGAGAGGTGCTGATTTCTATCGACCAACCTGAGTGCTTCATCGATCTACCTAATGCTGTCTCTCCCCAAAAAGAACACAGTACATACAGCAAGCGGAAAAGCGGTTGAGTAGTTGGTTGGGTGGTTGGTAGGGCCGAGATGGCTCAGTGGTTAGAGCGCGAATTTACTGACCGGAAGCTCCGTGGTTCGAACCCGACCTCTGTCTCTCGACTTCCCCTGTCTAGGCTTGGGCAACCTGGCAGTATCTCAGCCCTCGTGCTTCCCTCTGGTGGCATGACAGCTAGGCACCGAAAGGGTGTTACAGCTGAACGATTATCTTTTATTTTATCTGAGTAGAAAATATGGTTGGCGTAAACCCGGGGACTATGCCTACTTGATGAGCCCAAGAAGGTTGGGACTTGTAGTGGGCTGTCGAAAAGGTTTCAGCAACCTTATGAGTGCTGTGTTACGTTGATAAGGATTTATACCTAGTTCACATTTCAAACGAGATCGGTTGGAAAATAGCATGACATTGGAGTTGAACTGAGCCTTCAGATAAATCAATGCGTTGTACAATTGTGCTCTATCCAGATCACTCGAAAAGCGCCACCCTAAATCATTGGATTTCTTTCCTCTCTCCCCCCCCTACGTAATTTATCAATTTTCTCGCAGTTTTGTAACCATATGCGCCAGCAGAACAGCTTTACTGTCAATCGCTTCCTGCAAACCGGCCACCGGATAGATCCGAAAACTTCGTTCTCAGTAGATTTGCGAAACTGAACTCAAAGCTTCTGTCAATTAACAAGAGGAACTCTGTTGATCAAAGTTTACCAGCCAGCTTCTTGTGCATAAAACTTTCTGAAGCAGTGCCTTTCGTTGCCATGGTTCTGATTACATGACATTTGCTTTAACATCTTATTGTCTGTCAGACACTGACTAACCCCGTTTCGTATGTAATCAGCGTTCATTTTGACAGCGGAAATATATCTTCCATCTCTACTGATGTGAGGGAAATAGACAGGTCGCAGTTTCACCCTGTATCACTCCGGATGTACAACACGGTTAACGCGTATTTCCGTTGAATACGCCTGAATTACATCAACTACTTGATGGCAACTCCTTCAAACTTCCCTCGAAGGTGACTGAGTTGTTACGGCACCAGCCTATAGAAATAAGCTTTCGAGACTCCGTTTAGTTTTGTGAAACTGACTGGGAACCATGATTGGTCTGATGCTGCAAAGCATACCGAATTAATTCAGGGACCTAACCGTAACGAACTTCAGTACGCAGCCAGCATGCCCCAGTGCGCAGTTTTCGGCACATATGCATTTTATTATTGTTGGTGTTTCGATTCAAACAGAAACAGATATATCAACAGTGAAGTCAGTTTCTGCGGGAAGTCCGAACAGCATCTTCATCTCACTTGGTAAGCATCAGCTGCGTGAACGTCACGAGTCTTTAGGGTGATTGGAGCCCTAAACCTTCCTCTCAGTAGTTGAGCATTATACAAGTGGTTGATCGGCAATGTGGTAAACTGACTACCACAAATGAGATAAGTTGATTGAAAAAATTGTAACTAACTCGGAGAGTCATAATGGGGGTTAGATACTGAAATCAAACACAATAAACAAGGAAACAAGTAACCAGGGTCATGGGACCATTGACTAGACGTTAGGATTTCAGGGCCCCCCTCTACCGGGTTGATCAAAATGTTTGTTCAGTTCTCGGAAAACAAACGGAGGAAACTACTCTCAATTGTGGCTTTTAAAGATGTTTATTGCGTCCGATCTTCTTGTTTAATCAAGAACTGCCCTTTGTTTTCCCACCCCTTGTAATAGTATATCAATCTGTCGTTTCGGACGGTTTGTTGAAAGAGGCTGTGCCAGTGAATCGATTTCGTTGTATGCTAATCTCGCTTACCGGCGCCCCCAACCCCTGTGGAAACAAACGGTGACGATATAACAAGGCTGAACTGTTTTCTTACCCACATGGACACTACAATAGTGTTCGTTCACAGTACACCAGTTATTTCAAATCAGGGATTAGCCAACTACCCTAGTTACCGATCGTCCCGGAAGCGCTCATCACCAACTTTTATTTTCCAATTGAGTCAAAATATCAATGCGGAAAATTATCAAATATGTGACATTCACTAAAGCAAAGTGACGTGAACTGGAGTAGTCTTGCAGAGGAAGCCAAGTCACGCCACCTACGTGCAAACCATGCTGAGAAATTTCGAGAGTGAGGAGGTTTCTCTCCGGACAAGCTGTACGGTTGACTTGGTGTTTGCAAGGATGATCGAAAATCCATCTGTACCTCGTTGATCACCACACTCCGACTACTTCCTACTATCGTCCAATTTCACCTTGTTCAACTAGACCAACCGTATTTCCTCTAGCATATGGCTCATGTATTTGTTCCTACTGAGAGTTCGTTTAAAAGATTCTTTCTTTTGGCTAAGCTGACCTTGAATGGTCACTACTGGCTGGTCCGCATATTCACAAAAAGTGGGAATGTTCTCCTCCAGATGTCCGCGTTGTTTGTTGGACTGGTCAATTCGAGAAGCACTGTTTCCCTTGTCCATTTGGTTTGTATACAAACCACTGACTGGCCTGCCGTTCGTAGGCAGCATTATCGATGTTGTTTTCGCCATGGCGAAAAGCGGTGTTTTCGCACACCGCTTGGTCAACCATGGGGGCGAGATGGCTCAGTGGTTAGAGCGCGAATTTACTGACCGGAAGTTCCGTGGTTCGGACCCGACCTCTGCATCTCGACTGTCTAGGCTTGGGCAACCTGGCACTATCCAAGCCCTCCTGTTTCCTTCGGTTGGCTTGACAGCTAGGCACCGAAAGGGTGTTACAACTGAACGACTATCTTATCTAATTATCTTGGTCAACCAACCCTTTGACTGCCCTCCGTGAGCTCTCAAATGTTTTTCGACTGAAAGTCGGCTTTGATGAATCAAAGACAGGTAGTAAGCAGTCACACACCCGACTTTTCAGTTTGTTTGGGTGCCATATTTCCAAACTGTGCTTTTCATCAAGTTCGTTTACGTTTTTGGAGACTGCAGTTTTCCTAGTGCTCACTGTTGTACTAACTCTGACCGCCCGGAATTCACTTGTTCCTTGTTCTCTCTGAATGTAGATCATTGCAAATCTGGCTCAAACCCTTTTGGGAGAAAATGATACTCTCAGCTCGGCGAACAGTATGAGTGATATACCTAACGTACAGGGCACTGCAGGAGCGGAAGTCACAGTGCAACCAGGTGACCGACCCCTGAGTGCAGATGTTGAAGTTCTCCTGAAGGAACTAAATGCACCGACTATATATGAACGTGCACAGAGTGTGGTCAATTTGTGTGCCAATAAACCTGAAGCTGTCATGTCCCAATCATATTATCCTACCGGGTCACCTCGGAACAGACCCAAACGACCGGAAAAACGAGCCCCAATTGCTGCAACCCTTGGCGCGGCCGTCCAACCACCCACAGCTGATGTGCTCATAACGTTGTTTGATATTGTAAACAGGCTGATGATTCCTTATGTAAGTTTATCAGTCATTCACTTTGAACGATTATCCCTTAATGCAGTGCTAAATTGGTACGGATACGATGGTTTGTTCGCGGTGTACGCTTTAACCATTCGTGCAAATTTGTCTGGCCACCAAATCCCTGTCTCGTCCGTCGGTCCCACGCTGTTGGACCTATTTTTGTCCATCCATCGATCTGTCAGGCCATTTTTCTTGGCAGTTGAATTGACTTTTGCGGCAGGCATCCATTCACCATGCATGTGATCCCGTATCGCTCAAATGGAATGGTTGACTGCAAATTCGGTTCACGCTGCAATTAATCCCCCTCGAGGACAGGGGAGTTTTACTCTCCACCTTTGTCTTTACACCTCTGTTGTCCTTCATTCACTCACAGTAGATAGACCACAACTCTGTTATAAGAACTCACTTGGACTTTCGTCAATGTTGCTTACCTCGATTTGGATTTTATCAAGACGACTCGTTTATCAATAGGTTACCGATCGTTTCGTTTGATATACCATTACCGTCATTCAGCATAAAAGAACCTCTAGTTGGATTTTAGCTTATAGTTGGTCCACCCTATCGATAGAGGAAAAGCTGGGTTTTTTTTCGAGTATACATCTGCAATTCGTTTGTCTATCGCTCCAGCACATACACGCTACTGCGCGGGTTCGTAATAGCCCGATAAGGTGCTATTGGGAACAGCGTGCGTATGCGCCGAACTGTACCCTGGAGCAACGTTTTTCTTCTTGTAGACACGTGAGCCAGTTTGTAGTACCGCATATATGCTATTACGAGATTCCTTCGTCATATAGTTTGAACAGTGTCGGTTGAGGGGTTATGAGTGAGCTTATTGTGAAAGTTTTGCCCTGATAGCACTTTCCTGTTAACTAAACAGCCTAACTTAAGGAGTGTTAGTATATGTGGTGCTAACACGCCACATGCCACGTAATCGTTTCTCCCAGAAAGGTCCAAAAAGCATATGAAATTACCTTGTCCTGCCTGAACTGGTCTCCGACAACGTGCATCCTGCAGTAACCGTCCCTCTACGTTGGTGGTTTTCCACTTCATATTTGCCTTGTGATCTTTGGAAAACAGGCGACCACATTTGCGTACGCAATAGAAAATGTATGCTTTTCCCTACTTTCTCTCCACGGTGATTGGCTAGATACTTCCTCCTCGAACATAAGTCCAAACACTGTATGTTTGCAGTGGTTTGTTCAGGGCTACTCGTCATCCACATTTCCGGCCATTCCCATGAGGGCGCGCTGTGGGTGTGACCTGCTTGCTACGTTGGGGCTATGTAACCCTCCCCGAGCATGGTTGAAATCACAGGTAGATGTGGGATCAAACCGAATTCGCTGGCGTTCACGTTACCACTTTCTGTCCAGGATGTCAGAGTGAGAAGGTGTATACACCTTCTTATAGCTGTGCTGGACACATCCCCTCCCCATTTTTACCTTTTTTCACTCATCGTGGCTTCCTCCAATCAAACTGACATTGTTATACGGCAGTGGAGTGGTGTTAATGATCGGAACTTTAATGTGGCTTGGTGATTTTGAGAACTTATAAACTGAACGATTTAGATTTTTCCCTCTGAAGGAGCCTTTTTCTGGTGATCTTCGTCTCAATTCAGTCCAATTTCAACTTATCAGCTATAAACCGTGTACCATAGGCACGTTGGTTCCAGCTGCTACAGTTTCGATCACCTGAAATCGGGAGTGTGGGACCTACAAGTAGGCCTTGGTGCTGTCATCAGCTAAGCAACTCCTTTGTGTGACAATTCTTACTATCTTGGAGTAACCATTCAACTGATGAACCAGCTTTTTCAACTTTTCCCGTAGTCATGGATTTTTTCAGAAGGCCGTTGGTATGGCAATATAAAACCTCCTCAATCATTTGGTCTACTCATTTATCGACTGACCAGATCGATGTCACTCACTATTTTTGTCCATAAAATTCCGGTAAATTATATGACCCTTGATGTTTTCTCTGTTTGTGTGTGTGTGTGTGCGTGTGCGCACAATTTCGGTACATTCCCACAATCCAGGTTTTTGTATATGCGGTAGCAACATCACAGCTGTCCCGTACATTTTTCATTTCAAGGTCAAATAGGGTAAGTTTCTTCTCGTCGTTTAACATTGCGCAGGTGATCGCATAACACTCAACCTACTATACTATACGCGTGTTCATGCGTGAAACCACAACTACTACTCTAACCTGTCTTACAGTGTGTCACATAAATGTTTTAGTGGGGTCAACATGGGTTTGATAAAACTGGTTGTCTAGAACAACAACATCGAGTATTCGGCTCTAGGTTCGCAGAAGATAGTCATGAATCACCTCTCTATAACAAGGGAAACGTTGGGTTGCTCTATATCTATGCCTGTAGCTACACATTGTTTATTTTTTCTGTTGTTTCGTTACTTGACTGCATATCGTAAGCTAAACGCTCAGGTTCTTTTTCCCCCCTTGGTTATTAGAAATTCCAACATCTAGTTCGAATTTGCTTCCATTGGTCAGACTGAAGCTCTGTTCGCATATTACCAAGTAGGGGCGAGATGGCTCAGTGGTTAGAGCGCGATTTACTGACCGGAAGCTCCGTGGTTTGAACCCGACCTCTGCCTCTCGACTTTCCCTGTCTAGGCTTGGGCAACCTGGCAGTATCCCAGCCCCCGTGCTTCCTTTGGGTGGCATGGCAGCTAGGCACGGAAAGGGTGCTACAGCTGAACGACCGTCATATTACCAAGTATAATACACCCCGAAAGAGCAGTTATCCTTAGAATAGAGCATCTTATTGGAGATAAGGTATTTGATCTTTCGTGGTATTTGGCCAGGGACGCTGTGATGGACTTTTCGGGTGACTTACTACTTACAGGACTATCGTCTGCGTTAGACGATGCCGTGGATTGCAACGGCCTAGGCGGATTCCCCAGGGTGCTGTTGAATATGGCAGCTACTCTACCTTTTGCATGACATCGACGGTATAGGTGGAACAGAGTCACCGTCGTTATCCTCTGACTCATCATCCTTATGGGCGGGGCTTGCTTTGCCCGTCACAGCGTGATTGGTTGACTTTTATTCCGGCAATCTGGTTGCCATGTCTCAGAAACATGTTGATGTCCGCGTAGGCGTGCCTACCTCTCATGATATGCGGTGCTTTCGGTCAGCCAGTGTCTGACCACACTGTACTTCTTACCTGGTATGGGCAGCGTTTTCACATATTGGGTGTGACAGTCTCATGCTCAAACGTCACATGCACTACAGCTCACGTTAAACATACAGTCAGCCAGACATGGTTCAATCAATGTAGTCAGCATCGGCGTTAGAAAGCCTGGTGAGAGTTTTCGCGGAGAATGATACGGCATTCGTTCGAAGCGCCAACTTGAGTTATGGGTTGCTTTCTAGGTCATAATGCAGAATGTTTATTCAATACACTTGCTGATTAATCGGAAGAATAGAATGATAAACGGTTGTTTGCGGAAGTTCCCTTTGATCCTGCGGGAAACTGATATGATCGCCCTGTTGTCCTAATTCAGTTTCCATATCCTAGTCGTGTAAATTTACTGTTAACTACTCACTAAACTGGGAATAGCGAGCCCGAAATTTGGTAAAGGAGAAATGTCGCAGTGTCTTGATTATTGGACAACCTAATGATGTGCTCGTTTGACGGCAAGAAACTGGCGTTATCGTTCGATCATTTGAGTGCCATTCGAATAGTGTTTGATTTGAACTTTTGGGGACTAAGGGCTTTGGCTGCATCCCCGTCTTCTGACTTGTGAATTCTGTTCATTCGGCCGAAAATGTGTCGGTAAGACAAAAAAAGCGACTTAGCAGGCCGCCTTAATCGGCACACATTTTCGTCAACACAAAGCACGCTCACCTTAAACGTTCGATCGACCGTGCGGAGAAGTTTGACGCCTTTGGTCTCATTTCCATGTGAGGGAACCTAGTGGCGGGTCCAATGACAGTATGCAGCTCACACCGATCATATGTTGTAACTATTCGTGGGCAGTTGTTCGTGAAGCAGTTTTCCTATAACCCAACAACTGTGCACCGAAAGTGTCAGCTCTTGGAGAAGGGGACTCATCACTCACCGTTATCCTCTCCACAGCGACCACCGCGCTGCATTAAGCAGTTTTGATTGGTTCATTCAAATTCTGGTCTTGGTTATTTCTGTGTGCATCGGCTAAGATGCAGTTGCTCCTGTTTCACTGGCTATGATCTCATCACCCAAAATGTAAAAAACTGTGAATAATTTACCAACAGACGTTGGATGACCATAATCTCTACGGCATCCGCCATCCAGGAGTGACTTTCTGGCGGGCACCGTCAACCGCTACCATAGAGGGGTTTTGCGGTTCATCTACCAGTGATTTAGTTCTGATGTCTCATACGCTGTGCGCGACAGCTTGCTGTGCGCAATCGTTTGAGTACGGTAGAAGTAGAGTGACTACACTTAGTCCGGATGAAACAGACCACTTCGGCATACGTCTCATCCGGGGCGCTTATTTGAGACAATCGTGCACATTTCAGGCTGCCTTGTTTTCGGCGGCGAGTAATTGGCTGGTGTATCCGTCTGTGATATCACCTTGACGGCAACCAGACAGACAGTCATGTGGCCGGTACGACGTTGGTTTTAGACAGCCCTTCTGGCTGAGTCATTCAAATTGAACTTGACCAACGGAGTGAAATTAATGTCTCCACATTCGTCTCTGTCGATTAAACATGAAGAAGCAATCTCATCACTTCAATTTATGGGATCCTGAGAATGATTCAAAGGTCTGCGAAACATGTGGCGCTGTAGTCAGCATTACCCAGTTCCAAACAATTGAGGAATCCTACGTGTTATGAAGGCTTTTTCGCTGAGTGACATGTATCAGTTGGTCTGCCTTAAAACCAGGACAAAGATCAGTGAAACCAATCTTGAAGTAGCGTTTAATGTCGAGGTCAATTTTTTTCTTAAATTTTGAATTTCAGACCCACATATCTTCTGGAGTTTAAATGTTATTCATCCCCTAAACTGGATTCATTCTCCAAAAAACCGTACCTCCTTAGATTTTTCCAAATTCTTTCTCAAATCATTTATTAGTTGGCATCCGACCACTCTGATATCTTGAAGTTTCTTGTAAAGCTGCGTAGCAAAAACCCGATAAAGGAAGATTTTATTCAGATATGCACATCTGAATGCTTTTGTGGGTTGTAAATTCTACTGTATACATGTAAACTGTTGGAAAGCAGCCGAAGCCCTATCAGTTTTCGACCTGTCGGTCGGTACTGGACAATCGGGTTACGATCTTCTCGGTTTCGAGGCACCCACGACCCATTGGCCCTGCACGGCCTGCGTGCTGCGCCCTCTGTAGGACTGTTCACTCCTAGTCCATGGCACTGTTTGGTTTAACATTCTGTTAGCGACCCTGCCAGATCCTCTTGTTCCGGGACTTAACAGCGCAGCAACTCGGATGTTCCAACGGGTATGGACTGCACCACATTTTCCGTAAGCCAATAGGATAAGACCTGCAGTGTCTTATTGACACAATGCAGAAGATGGGAATGCAGCCTCACAGCTGCTGACTTGATGCGTCAGCGGCGGTAATCCGTAATAGCACCTTAGCCATGACAATGGCGATACGGTAAACTATTTACTCACCGCAGAACTCAGTTGAGACCGCAATAACCCAACGTGATACATCCATCTATCGGCGCCAACCAGTCAAACAACTGATCAAAAATCATGGTTTTCGAAACAGACGAAAGGCTCTAACAATAAGGTTGTACATCATCGCAAAGCGCGAGGTTAACGGAACTGAACTTATGCTCCAAAATTACAGCAAATATCCAATGAATTTCGGACTCTTTACACTTACGGCCTTCTACTATCAACCGTAAAGTACGAATAAAAAGTCGCTAAAACTCTAAACAGCGCATTCCCTGTTGCATGAAACCCCTGATTTTTCGGACTGTATTTCATCAAGCTGCCCGAAAGCTTCGTTCTAAATTATGCGAAAACTGGTACGACCAGAGCTTCTTAATTACTCTGTTTGCATTATATCATGCAATATGTGACTCTTTTACACAACCCTATATTCACATAATGGGTCGGAGCGATATTTTGGTTAATAATTTGTCAGGTAGCAAACTGGCACAATGTACACTGCTTTTTCGTAATTCGTATCTGTATTAAATTAATACCTTGAGCCCGGCTAAGCAGCGTGCCTTACGGGCTTCCCTGTCTTCTAGGTGTTTCTATGGTATTCTTCCTCAAAGGACAATCCTCAGAACCAGCTATAGCCTTACTGTTTCTCACGTGATTTAGCATCAATTTCGCCTGACTTATCTCCGATCTGAAAACATAAGCTTCTAACTTTCATGTATAATCGTCAATGGGTTTTCGAAAATGGTCTACTCTACCTTTCTAAATCCCCACACTCAGAGGTTGTCCGACTGAAGAGGAAATTAAATTAAGCGGTAAAATGATATCTTCTTGTCTTCCGGTGTTGCGATATTAAATCCTACTTCCACAGAATGACCATGATTACACAATAGTTGCACTGTCTGTGCAGACTATGGTTTCAAGAGTTGCTTTTCGCTTTTTTTAGCCATCACTTCGGGTATTCTAGCCATCCTCAGTGGTATGGATATGCTTTGTTCAGGAATTACCATACCAGGTTTCCAAGGTTCAGGCAGAAATATACACGCATCCACGCGCACATAACTCTAATCAGTACAGTGAAGGAACAAGAGAAACCGGGTAAAATAACTTGGTTCTTCGATTGCAAAATCGAACCCTGTTCGACGAAGCGGGCAGAAGCCGTGGTAGAAAAGTCTCCTCAACCACTGACGTCGGAAGAAGGCAGCTCTGTGAAGCCGTAAAATACATTAAAGCACATATTTTTACCTTCACTGCAATACATAGATAATTCATCATTACGTTTCCAACCAATATTTATTCAATGTGAGCATCCAAAATACTGTAAAAAATCGTTCAGCTGTAACATCCTTTTTTTGCCTTGCTGCCATGCCACTCGAAGGAAGCACGAGGGCTGGGAAACTGCCAGGTTACCCAAGCCCAGACAGGAGAAGTTGAGATGCAGAGTTCGGGTTCGAACCACGGACCGTCCGGTCAGTGAACTCCTGCTGTATTAAATTATACACTACAGAGTGATTACATCAGGCGTCTTACAGCATGCATCTTTGCAGCTGTAGTGGACATTTACTAGGAGCAGTTGGTATACTGTGTGCACAGCGTGCATTTGATACCAGTCACATGTTTCGACTTGACCCCCAGTTGAATTCTGAATGAAGTGCAATGACCCCCACGCGAGAACTAGTTATTTTCAGCCGGTCAACAGCCAGCCTGTGCTGAGAAACGGTCGCGGTAACTTTTCGGGTTTTTGACCATGAATCTCTTGGAAAACAACATCGGTGGCAATTTTGGTACTTAATAGAATAACCTGATCGCTCAGTTGGAACACCATTTTGGTACCATGTCACGCGAAAGAAGTACGAGGGCTGAGATACTTCCAGGCTACCCAGGCCTAGACAGTTGCAGTCGAGGTGCCGAACCACGTACCTTCGGGTCAGTAAGTTCGCTCCATAACCACTGAGCCAGCTCTACAATTGGCTGCTGTTATTAGAATAAAGATATCCAGACACAACCAACTCATCACTGCTTTCTCCCGTTAAGCAGAAAGCGTTCAACAATCAGCTTTTGTTCTCCCACATGAGTGAAAAGCCCATGGAACCGACTGCTGATTTCGATCTCCTTCTTGTGATGTACAGACCGAATGCGACTAACAAAGTGATCTGTTCAGAAAAAAAACACTGGGAGTTGCTTGATCTTCCCACATGAGAAGTCGTCACTTGAGGAGCCAGTCAACACGTGACCACGTGATTGAAGGATGAGTGGCGCCATATACTGTCTAGGTGGGAGTTAACCACACTGGTGAACAGCCACTCGTTGCCGAACAGTTAAGTGTTCAAACTACGAGCTGAGGGGTCGGGGTTTCGAAACTCCTTAGTGAAGTTTCGTGGGATGCGCATTGCTGACGATTTACAGTAACGATGAAGCAGCCGTACACTGCTTCTCAGCTTTTCAGCACAGAGTGAATGCATCGTCAGGATGAAATCTCGGATAATTCAAATCTCGATAATTCAAATCCATAACCCCCTAGTAATTCGTTTGCTACCTCAATCGACACTGATTTGTCCTGCATGGGCTGCGTTCCATTCTATCCTCTCGTGAATATTTTTGTTTTTTTTTCAGCCCGATACTTTGTATTTAGGTTTTACGAACCGGAAGGTACCCTGACCTCTTGTAAATAGTCGAAAGATTTATCCCGACCTTCACTGCACTGACCACCTGGTCAGCACCAGACCTAGTAGGCTTGGATATATAGGCTGGTAAACCAAATCGGTCAGTTCAAAATACATATAAATGCGGGGGCATATTGCTCTGTTCGAGTGGGTTATCTATTTTGTCGAGCTCACCTGGTGAGTTTCAGTCAATGGCAAACTCGCAGGCTTGTGCACAACGAACCACATCTGCCCTTTCCTCTTGATTGTTTTGCATATTTTGAGCGCTTCCTGTCCAACAGGTCCACGTTTAACCTTGTTCTCTTTCATCAGTTACCACCAGTTTGCACCTGATCCTCACCACAGTGAAACATCACGTGCTTGTCTCGTGACAAGCTTAGGACTCTCGCGAGACTATTGACTTTACCGAACTGCTCTTGTCAGATTGACTACATCCGTTTTGGTTAGGTCTTGCACGTCTGTTTAATTGGTTTGCTATCAGGGTAACAATGAGCGAATCGTCCTAATGCCGCACAGTTTCTGCGCGCATTTGGTAAGCAACCCATAGAATATGAAGCCCGAGATTTTATCAACTTCTCCAGACACAGTTGATAAATCAGAGAAGGCTAGGTCAACCGACCTACATATCATGTAGCTTGCGTTCTTGGGTTTCCGTGATGTCTATGGCACATCGTAGTCCGGGTCAAACTGGATAAGGTGGAACCGAGAATCATTAGAGTCATTCCGTTTTCCTTGCTGTTCAGTTGGCCAATCATGCACCCAAAAACTGAAGTTCTTCAACCTAATCTCCGAACTCCCAAACGTGAGTTCACTTCACTTAGATTTTAGGATTTTTTCTACCGGCTGCTGTGCCAATATACCTCACAGTCTAAGCGTAACACTCTACTCATAAGTTTGCTGAAAACTCTTCAACAGCCCCCGCCTACCTAATCAGCCTCAAGTAAGGCCGAAACCTGTCGTACGCTGTCGAAGAATTTTCAGCAACCTTACGAGTAGTGTGTTGCGTCTACATAACCATGTATTACGATTTCTGGAATGTCGTACCAATTGAAACATGAGGCAGCCTAGTGCAGCGCATTCAGTTGAAGCGGACCATCACAAACGTGAGATTCAGCTGGATTCAGTTGAGTCTCCTGTCGAAAGTAAATTCGTGTGCAAATGAAAGTATTCGTCGAAATCTACAATCTAACTTAACAGACGCATTGAAATTGATTACTCATTTAGGTAATTAGAGCCACTGCGTCTTTTAGTTTTGAAGCGGGGACCCGAGTTGACACCTGGAGGGACTAATTAGGCCGCTTTATATAAATATATGTGAGCTGCAGTTAGACAGCGCTAGGTGAAAGTTGAGGTGTTATGACTTTTAAATAGTAAATACAAATCGATCGGTGAGACAGGTGAGCCAAATATCGAGGGCATGTTTCTATCTGAGATAATTGTCAACGAATCAGCTGGATGCCAGTTTCCAGCAGTGTGTCCGTCAGTTGCTACATCTCCTGTTGCATCGAGTCATCTCTGTCTATCAGGATTTTTACTGGTTAGTACAGTTTTTCCAAGTGCGATTTTTTTTGTCTAACTGGTGCAAAACGTTTCAGCCGCAGGTACTATCTTATCTGTGTGACCATTGTGTGTGCAGTTTGTGATAGGGCGCTTAGGAATGAGATGACGTAATTTCATTCGACTTCACAATTATATTGAGATGCTTCTGGGATTTGTTGAGTAGGTGGTTAAGTTCTAACATCTGATTACAATCAGTACATATTTTGGGTTGATGTCGGAACCATAGTGATGGGTTTAGACAAACACGTTCTTCCGAAGTTATGACCGTAAACGTATGTACTGGAATCTCGTCCGGTGCTTCCTTATCGCGTCTTGTCCACCTGCCTGTAAAGTTTGTCGTTAAAAATGATTTGGTCAAATGCGTCGTCGGATAGAAGTCCTAGTCGTAGGCAGTCTCTCTGGCTAAGTGACAACTGTTTCCAGGAGCCCCATAGATGAGGACATTAGTGGATGACAACGGAACGTCAGCTAGAGACGTTAGAGTAATTGTCATAAAGGAAACCCCGAAAAGGGCAACTTTTCCATTGAGTTCACAGCGGCGTTATCCATTGGCTACATTACGACACGCGGTTCTCACTAAAGGATGCCTTCTCGGGGTAGGCCAAGTATTCCATTCCTCCTGTCAGGATTCATGATTGGAGAGTCTTCTTCGCCTGCTAGATTTCGAGTGTTTTGTGGTACGGTAGCGCAACGAGGCTTTTCTGCGCTAGAGTATTAGAAGAAATTCCCACTTTCTACAGTGTCACCACCATTTATCTTTGTGGTGAACTTTCTGTGACCGTGTTGCCCAGTTTTTGAATAGTGAGTTTGCCCTTTTTCGAACTGTCATTTCTACTGATTCACCTGCATCGCAATTACCAGAAAGCAGCTGTGGTAACCTTCTAGCGTTTTGCGTTACATTTCAGTTAGGTAACAAATCGCTTTTTTACCCCCCACATATTAACAACCAACAGTATTCCATCTGTTCATTGCATAATGCGATGGCTGTATCTCCTACTTACTCCTATTTTACGTTGGCGTTTTACATGCATGATCGAGTCCTCCATTTTTGTCCTTGAAGAGTCAGCGAAATTTGTGTAAAAATTGACACACAAAGGGTGTATGCTTTAGCCACATCATCCGTCCTCCTCGCGCTGCCTGGACTGATGAAAACATTCGAAAACAGACGTGCAGTAAGTCGGTTTGACTACCGTAGAACCATGCAGAGTAGAATGTCCTGAAAACGGATGCAAAATCTGAAGAAAGTGGACACGCTGTAAAACGGCTCTTTGATCGTTGGAAAACGGTCAGAAGTAAGGTAATGAACCTTCAGACGACATTGAAGAAAGCGCGTAACCGAGCCTCAATTTAGAATGAACCGACAACATCAGAGCTAGTCTACGAACTTTGTTGGTCTTAGACACGTTGCATTTAACATGATAACAGACAAAATGAAGCTCGGTATTCAAGCTAATGCATGACAACATGTACTCTACTGGGACCAATCGAATGTCGTCCACGGTACAGTTTATAACCGAAAAAAAACAAGGGGAATTCAGTGGGTCCCGCTGCGCTTTGCTGTGCTTAGGATTAATTCGTCTGCTCTGGACACAATAATGCTTAAAAGAGCTAGCAGACTTAGCCCATGTACATCCAAGGATGTGATGTATAAAAATTATCCGTCACCATCCTTGGATTCCCTTTCAGTACATATCAGTTCAATGCAATCACGTATAGAATTAGTGAACAAAGTTGTGACATTGTACAACATATCGTACATGGTGTCGTATGTGTAGCAAAAATAAACCCTGACAATATGGGGAGTTTCAAAAGTGACATGTGACGTATTGTCGACAGATCGGCTATGTGTCTCAAAGCCGAACGAGTTACCTCTAAACAGTGTTCATCTACAATAGTTCACTGCTTGGCTATCTGTATTCGAACGGTGACTACTGATCTAACTGAAGTCCGATACGTTTAATGAACTTTCCCTACTCCATTATCCATTACACCACCTTCTTCCACGTCCATTTACAGGCCGACCGAATTGTCCATTGCCCGGAGGCGACTGCCCCAACTGCATTTATCTGCCTGGTAAACCGTCTTTTAACAGCAGTCCCTGTCCCAAACCCTTCAGCTCCCGACACCCCTCCTCATGTCCCAACAGCCAAGGGCGATTGTGCTCCCACGCAAACTGAGCCGCCAGTTTCCAGTTCGCAGGCCGCCCGCACTCTGGTTTCCAAAATCGGAGCCCATGGGTTAGATGTGTCCTTGATTCGTCTATTGGCCGCACAACTTTTGACCCCCGTCGAACTTGACACTACGTCTTCTCAAGATGCGATCAAATCACAAGGAACTGTTGCTTCGCTTCTTTGTTTAAATCTTCTTCATCTTATCCCCTTATTGTTGCGCTGGTCTAAAGAGTCACGACCCAGTCATCTGATTATCGATCTGCGATTGCTGGAGCTGATTGCAATTGCTTGTTTGGAACTTGGATCTCTTCTTCTTCCTCATTCGTCTGTGCCTGTCGATCAAGACGAAGTTGGTCCTCGTCGAACAAAGAGTAGCACCACCGGTCCCCAGAGTTCGACAAAAGTACGCATTTTTATAGCCTCTCATCTCTGTTTATTTTTTATTTAGAATTGGTAAACTTGTTTGCTTACGGATATCATTTGACAGCTGGCTGACGCTTCTTGTTGTCTTACTAATCGGTTACTCATTTGGTATTTTACACTGGCTTCATAATCGAATTGCGTGACATAAAACTGATTCTGTTCTCATTTGATTTGTGCTGATAGACCCCTCCAGGATCGGAAGTCTCGATGTATACAACTATTTTTCTCAGCTTAGTTCTTGGTCTGAACCCTCCAAGCTAGCGTTCCAGTCAAAACGACCACCAAAGGTGCACAACGTGTATTAACGCCCAAAACCAGGTCAAAAACACTTTTACAGCGTGTGTTGTATAAAGTCTATGCCGCGACAACATTCTGGAAATTCTGACGCCTTCGGCATGTGCCATTGGCAACCGGCATTCGGCGAAAACTGGGTCATCAATGACTGTTGGGTCCAGACTTTCGACCAATCAAAGCTCGCCTTAATGCCGGACCGGCAAGCGGCCTGAACTGTTGGCCAATCGTGTGCGGGAAAGGCTTCTCGGCCGTAGCAGCGCCTAACTGCCAGCCGTAAAGCGGCATCGGTGTAGAATTCGGCCTAACAACAACAGATATACTTCTCCCCGTTTCGAGAGACTACTAAAATTATCTTTCTTACGCAATACCTCGTAATGTATACAACCTTGTATACAACTTCAGAAGCATAGAGCCGAGGCACTTTAAATAGCGAAATTTTGAACGCACATGTTTTGTAAGGTCCAGGACGACTTCCCGTTTCACAGTCGATTGAGTGGTGTTCAGCTATTCGCTTGTTGCTCTCGAGACCATTCATTACTGTTTGGAGTTGATTTAAGAACCATCCTCAAATGCACCTCATATTTATCGATTTATTTCCACAATGCGCTATTTTGACATCCGCCGATCGATCTATTCGGCGGAATCACTGGATTAAGTCGTGCTCAATGGGATTGCAAATCCAAGCGGATTCCACCAAAAGATTTAGGTCAGGAGTGGAATTCTGAAAGGAGATAGATCCACAGAGAGCTGAATGTTGCTGATTTCGGCTCCAGTCGAGCATGTTGCTAAAGTCGGTGTCTGGTCGTCGCGATATCGGAGTGAAGCGTAGTGCTGGTAGGATAAGGACGAAGAAAATGCAGGGTGCTGTCCTCTGCAAAGACATGTATATAAGAGATAACGGACAATGATGGAGTGATCACATTAAACAGCAACACTTTTGGGGAGGGCACAGATCCTTGGGAATTCCAACCAAATCCCTGCTGTGATTAGCGGACTGCCACCTAGAGGTTATGAAGTCCATAATCAACAGTAGGTTTAACTCAATTATGCGCAACCCTTCCATTATGCATAACTAGTTGACTGCTGTGGTGACCCCTTAGTGTTCTGGTTTTCCTTGACTGTGCCAACAGTATGTCGCGAAATTACTGCTAGACTTTGAACAAGGTGGAAACGAACTATCCTCATGTGACCCTTTCAGATGATCTTATATCCACTGCTTAATTGGGAGTTTGGTTCACGGTCGAGTGATTCTGCATACCAGCTTATTGTGACCGCTTTCAATGGATACTTCGGAGCGCTTCGTAGTTAGCATTCCCTATGCTGGGCTCACTGCTTTACTTCTCTACATTGAATCGGGAACTCCTCTGTTAGGTGCACCATTGCTTCCTACATTGCTGTGGAGCGGAAAGATATCTCGCTCCAATTAACTGTTAAACATGAGCTCAGCCCATTGGTGTTTGGATTACATCGATCATGAAGTGAAACTATCCCAGAGCGTTGTGTTGTTATCCTGATTGTGAACTTTCTATCGCTGTTCCAACGTCATTCCAGCCGTGGGCTGTCTTTTGAAGCACTCATCTTCTATCACACTTTGGTTTCTGCTGTTAAAATCAATATGATCTCTTTTGGAATCTTGATGCCATGTCTATGCCGAACATACTGGGGAAAACCAGTGACTTCCTGACAGCTGGTGCGGTGAGTCTCTCGGGAAGCTCTACAAATTGAGTGTAGTTGACTGTCATCTCTAACCCATTACAACCTCATCCTGATTACATCCTGCCTTCGTACTTGTAATGTTTCTTCTACAGATCGCAAGCAAAACATGTTCTTCTGCACCTGGCAAGCGCACTCCACGGAAGCCATTGACTAGACAAACCTATTCTGCCTCTACTCAACTCCATGTATCCATGCTAGCTGGACTGGAAGCCATGAATGCCTTGTTGAACCACGTCGCGAACGTGGTCCGAATCGCTCTGGCTGCGCGTGCCACAAACACCCCTGAAGGAGAAACTGCTGCAATGGCAGCGGAGGAGGTAAGTTTCGGTGTACTGTGTGGTATCTGAATACATCGGAGCTCTTTCCGAGGCGTGTAACTGAAATGGCTCTCCCAAAACCTGGATCAAACAAGAAAAGAAGAGCTCTAGGGACACACCCCGATTAGGCTTTCTGTAGTCTTTTTTACATTGGACGGTTATACTTTAATCTTCCATAGATTTCCTGACCTTCGGCGCAGTTTATTCATCCCCCACTCTGAATAGTTGCCTGTCTGAAATGAACCTTCCACATCCATCTACTCGACGTTTGGAGGTTCTTAGACAATGAGTCTTCCTGGAAGAACCCTATGTCCTGAGTAAACTGCAAACTTGGGTCACTCAAATGCCACAGTCCTGTAAATCCTGATTTATCTGGACATGATTCTTGAACAGTCGAGCCTAAGTGAGTGACTATTTTGTCACTCAAACAGATCATCGAAAACAGCCGAAGTTTTCACGCGAGATTGTCTCATTACTGTCATATTCCCTCAGTGACAGTAGTCCCTCTTAAGACCTCTCAAGATTTTCCAATTCCCAAAGTGCTTACCATGAATGAACGCTCTGGTGCTCGGTGGCTGGCTGGCTAACAACTTCCTATGGAAAATGTCAGTTTCACTGAGATCACCATGAGTGCCGACGTGTGTAGGTTTACACCCTGGTGATGAGTCACTGTAATCACACTCGGAGCTTTGAACTATCAGGTATAAAATGACTACCTGTGTGTTGAGACTCTGCTAACACGTACGATATACCAGAAGAGTGTGTAGTTAAGAACATAGAATGAGCGATCCTGTATGATTTCTCGTAATATCGCTAAACCACGGGCTGCAGGCTCATGTTTACAGCAGGTTGAGTGTTGTGATCACCAACGCGAACTAGCATGACTTCACTCCGTCGTGTCACTTTGAGCCGTTATTAACACTTGCGGTTGGCAGGTGGAGGAGAAACTGAATGGACGTGGTGTTTTTTTTTGTGACGTACTGTCGGTGCGTAGAATATCGTCATACTGAGTACAGAGTTGTGTATCAGTTCATAGGCGACTGCTGTTGGCGTTATGTGTCGTTTTGTCAGAGGCCAGGACGATAATTTTGAAGTTATCTAATGGATTATTTCGATGGACGCTGTTGCACCAAATTCTGAGCTGTTCATTGTTTCCCTGTGAGTGGGGATCACGATGTACACGAAGTGTATCCTTGCTATTGGGCTAGTTGTACTGGCTAATTGTACTGTAAGCCTGGCATAGCACACAAAGGAGTATTATAGCCTTTCCGCTTCTAGCCACTTTCAGTGGCTAGAGGCTTCTGAGGTCTCCGGTTCGATTACTCACGTTCAAAGTACTAGCGATGCTTTTTGATTAAGCATGAACTTCATTCGTCACTTGGCCAAGAGGTTTGAAAGGTTTGTTGAATCGGCTTGCACCAAAGAGTAGTATTTCTGTATGCCCTTCAACAATGACTCGTTCTTACTCAAACGTGGACACCTGTCAGGCCGCTGTTGTTAAACCGGACCAGCCGATTATTTGGTAACTGCTGGAATAGGATACGGCAATACTTTCAACAGGGCTCCCCATGAGGCCTCTTCTAAGTGTTGCGTTTCCTCAAAGGGGGTTGTCACTGGTGCACGGCTGGGAATGCTCCTATGGACCGTGGAAATCGACTCTCTAGGTAACTTGTCCCTTGAAATAGTTGAAATTTGAATGAACCAAACAGGTCCTTTAAATCGCCAACTCTACAGGCTAAAATACCCCTACTATCCGCTGCGTCTATCTGAAGACGGACTACTTACAGCTGTTCCCTTGAAACTTCCTCCCTCCTGGAAGAAACTATATCTCAGCAATAATCGCTTTCATCCACTTTTGTGGCGGCCTCCTTAGAGGGGCGACTGACTGTTGAGCATGTAAGAAAATAACATTAAATCGCTTAAACAAGTCTGTCAATTGTAGTTTCCCGACGTCCGTTTTGCACTGAGGGCTAACCCGATCTGGCTAGTTGATACATTCCACCTTTCCTGTACAGATTCTAGCAGCTTCTCGACCTCCACCAGCTCTCGCTGGACTACTTGCCTGTCTCATTGGCTTATGGCGACCGAGACCTCAACCAGAGGGTGACAGCTCCGAGGCGTGCGCGGCCGAAAATTCCATGGCTGAAGATGCTTGTTTTCAGCTGTGTGAAGCTGCCATCACAAGCCTCACCAACTTTGCATCCCTTTACGGCGGGGAACACTCACGAAGCGCTCTAACACCTTCCGCAGCAGCATCTCTATCCCTATGTCTCTTACGATTGGCTGATGAGGACCGACGGCTTCAAGAGGAACGAACTACTACCGGTTCCACTTATTCCCCACGTGCACCCTCTACCCCAGACACAAACAGGTCCACTCCTCAAGCTCGTCGCCGTATGCGTCTGTTGCTTCGTATAATCCGCCGACTTGTTTCATCTGATCCAGTGTGCAGTTCCCGTCTGGCTGCAGAGGCTCTTGAGACAGGGACAACTAACCTATATACCACTTTGGTGTTTCTGCTTCACAGGACTCAGCGTTACGCCGATGCATCCACAGCAAAGCTACTTCGTGAAATAATTAACTTCGTTTCCCCGAAAACTCGTGTCGGCGCGGAAGCTAACGGAATGTCGAATGCCAGGAGCGACGCTGCTAGTCACAAGTCCTCCATGTGTAACGGGAATTCCCACCAGAGTTCTGCTGCAGTTGCCTAATCAGGTAAGTTACTTCCCGCGTCGATTGTCAAATAATATAGGATTCACATTCACTTTACTCTCGTTTGAACACCTCTCGTGTCCTGGCACAATAAGCCTGATGAGTCCACAAGAAAGATGGGAGCACTAAACTCGAGTTTTGCCCTTATTAGAGCTCATCAGTAGTTGATATTCTTGTCTGACATGCGAGGCGAGCGTGTTACCACCGCTTCATCAGCGCACGCTGGACGCACCCGAATCCCGACGTCTGAACAGGGGAACATGTTCACGCTTTAGCGATGTGATTGGTTTGACCCCGACGACCCAGTATGTATCCTGGTCTTGTCGATCGATTAACCCCGGCACAACCAAGGACGCGCACTGCTGACGAGCTCTAATAAGAACGAAATTCGAGTACAGTGCTTCCTCCCTTTGGTGTGGACTCACCGGAACAATTGCGTCAGGACACGAAGAGGACTGTTCAAACGAGGGTGGTTTGACCGTGAACTCCACAAATATTGTGACCACCGACAATTGCCCTAGGTTCCACAAAGATGAGAACATGCAGAACTCCGGATAGTGTTAGGACAGAGGTCATCGCAAACTACTCTTTTGACACAGAGGGTCTTATAAGCTAGCCTGGTTTATTAGTCGGACGACTTCCCGAACTCTTTTTACGTACCCGTAGCGATCCGAGATAGCTCAGTGGTTAAGGTACGAACTTACTTACCGCAATGTCCGTGTTCTAAACCCAACCTTTGCATCTCGACTGCTACTGTCCATGCTTGGGCAAACTAGTAGTTTCCCACCTCTCGTGGTGCCTTCGGGTGGCATAGCAGCTAGGCACTGAAAGGGTGTTACCATCGAACAATCATTTATTATATCTTCTATAACGGCTTCTTCATTCTCACCTTTACGGCGTCTGTTCTCTCTGTGAAGCTGCATATGTCTTGACCCCTGAAATTGATCGAGTGACTTCGGTTCGCTCCCGGAAACCCTCATTTTACTGAGCAAAATCACTGCATTTTAGTGTACAATCTATCTTCCCGGACACCTGCGCTGTCTGTTCTAATTCGGCTGACTGTGATTCGTTCGTTAGAAGCTTGTGTCAGGCTGCCGTTCTTTGTTTGCCATGCCTAGACTGCTTATTTGAATTGTTGATTAAAACATAAGAGACTTGCTGACTGGGTGACCTTCGCTTGCGTTGAGCTTCAGCTGTACCCCTTGAAAGACTGAAATGATTGGTCGACAGGCTTTCAACCGGATTCGGAAAGTTATTGGTTGATCGTGTTGCTTTGACTTATTGCAGGGTCTGAATCGCCTGCTACCTCTACAGAGTGGATCACAACAATATCACGGATCGCTGTCGCCCATGACGGATGATCCTTAGCAAAATCGATGCACATCTGTCCCTCCGACAGAAAGCGAGAGAGTCTAGCCTCTCCGTGGTTGGACTTTCATCGGTGGGATTTTCCACTAAATTGTTTCTGAAAGGTATTTTTATTGTGGCTTGTCCGAGGATTGATCCTTCTTGAGGGACTAGGTATACAGTCTTTTGGCGTTTCACTGTGCCGGAATTACAATTCATGGATTGATGCTGTTGAATAAAATGTGGACAACCGTCCTTCCGTATCGGAGTCTGGGTCAGCTATAGAGCTACTGGCTACACGGGAGTTTAAACTTTACGAGTCTTACACCTATTGGTCACTATCCTTCTAGGGGAAGTTGGTCATTTAGTTACGCTTTACTGTGGCAGTCTTATACTTGCGGTCTGTCACACACGAACTGTACAAGGTTTACTGTCTGCAACACAGTCGCTTTCACAAGTGTGGTTGGTAGTTGAGGGGGGTTGCGACAACATGTCGTTTTCCGTGATTCATCTGACTCGGGAAACGGATTTTATTCCAAACAAAAGCCACTGGCTTCTATTTTCTGTGTGGGATTATGATAACGCTAGGTCCCTCTTTGTGTCACCAAAAGGGAAATTTGTGTTTAGAGAAACTATTTTAGCTGGAAATCTGTTACTCCAACCTCCTATACAATGCCTTACTTCGCGCACGGCTGGTGAAATCGGATCAGGGTGCCGTGACTAACTGCAAGCACACACATGGGTCATCGTCATTACTTGTACGTGATTGTGGGATTCGTAGAATTTCCATTCACATCACTCGTGTAGACACTTCCTCCTGTCCTGATGAAACTATTCCAGCGAGCCCACAACAAAGCGGAAGCACTGGAGTCGAGGTTCGCTTTTGTAGAGCTTATCAGTAGTGTCCATTTTTGATCGCGTCGAAATTTGAACGTCAAATTAGAGACCATAACACCAAGATATTTTACGTAATCACATTTCGGTAGTCCCTGGGGCTGCAATACGTGAACTAGCCTCAAGATCTCAAACCCGCCTCAATATGAACCCAATCTTGCATTTGGGTGGGTTCAGTTGTAACGCGGTGTCCTCTGTTCACCGGCATGCGGTTTTAATGTTCTGTTTAAACACCTAGGCTTGTGGAACAACCTCCCCAAATTACAAAGAACGTGTGGAAGATAAACATGAATAGTGAGGCACGCCAAATTTTTTGGCAGTTCTCCTACAACTCTCCATCAATCTCACCTTAGTGTTTTCGGTCGGTAACTTAGTTGTCTGAAAGGGACAGAGTGGGTCTCTCAGTACGCATGCGTGTGCTTCCAGGCGTAATCATGACATAGTATTCAGTTTGACTAATTGCTTCCGTTTCGCTTTGTCGTGTCATTGTCTACCCTCCACAAACCTTCTAGCAATAAAGACGCGGAATAGAAAACGGTAGATAATAGCTATGCATTTGCAGTCCATATTGCAACCATCTATATCGGATGAGATCTCTTTGCTACACTAGCGGTTCTGATGCATTGACAAACTCCAGCCTATGCATCGCTTCATGTGAAACAAGTTACGTTAAGCTGAATCCTATTATGTCACGGATGCACCACACACCCACCGGTCTTCGAACCGGAGGGAAAGGGTTGGTGACTACGAGATAAGACTGTTTTATGCATGGCCCTTTAGCTTCAATAAAATCTGTTCCTGCAGTCACAGGTGACGCAAATACTACTTGCGTTTTGATAATGCACCTATTCGGTTTTCTTCATTTGTCATAGTGGATCATTGGCATGGTACGTGAACTGATGGAAAAACTCAAACTCGTCGCTTTGAAATTCCAGATGAGAGTAGGGGGAACTGGTGACTGTCGAATAGTAAAATCATGTAGACCGTATTGCCTTAGATGCCATTTAGATTTCATTACACGAACGGGTGCCTTTGTTAGCGGGTTTTCGAGAACTTACCCAGGAAGCTGTTGCTGCCTATGCATTTGGTAAGCGACAGCTCAATATCGACTACGGGTACTCAGGGACCATCAGTTACGCAACATGTCTATAAAAACAAGTCATACAGTTGACCCTTCTCAAGCCTTCAAGATTTTGCCGCGCAACAGGAACCTCAAGCTGTTAGGTTTTTGTAAAGGCGTGCTGATTGGAACACAACGACTAACGCACAAAAATTATTGATTCAAGCCGTCTGCTTATCCCGTAGCTGACATGACCCCAGCATATGTTGTAGGACCCTGTGTGGACCCAGTGTTACCAACTTTCAGGAATGTTTAGTATTATTCTGACACTCAGTAGTATGCGCAAGAATCATAAGAAAACAGATATCAAAGACGTAAACAACAACTGAAAGGCATTCTCCTAAATCGGCAACTGTTTGGGAAAATTTATGTGAACTTATGAGAACTTTTTTTCTTGTTCAACGACCATGTGAACTTTTTGCCAAAGCTTGTTTGAATAATTTTGGTCAGCACAACAATAACAGATAGATTATTCATACCAGCGCGTTGATTTCTGTGATGCTGAAATGTTACCAATTGACATTGGAAAAGGGAAGGCTAGGTAAATACGTGTTTTCAATGATTTACTTCTGGCTGGTGTAGGTCATATGTAGGATCAAACATAATAAAAGTGAACTAGTTGTGGTTCACTTGGGGGGATAGGAGCGTTTGAGTACTAGTCGTAGCAAAGATCATCTAACACACACAACTAATCGTCTGGGTCACATAAGAATCGGTCGGTTGTAACACCCTTTCGGTGCATCGCTGCCGTGCCACCCTCAGGAAGCACGAGGGCTGAGGTACTGCCAGGTTGCCCAGACCTAGACAGGAGCGGTTGAGATGCAGAGATCAACCACTGAGCTATCTCGAGCTCTGGATCGTACGGGAGATATGGCCTGATGTATGTCATCTTCAGACAAGGGACGAACACTGGACCAATTTAGCTGGAACGATTGGACAAATCCATTCTGCGCACAGAGTTTGGATGCCAACAGCTTTGGACCGGTTTTATGTCACCCAGTACACGATCCGGAATACAGTGTCCCGATCAATGACGTGTCTCATGTCTACCAGTGAGCTAGATTAGAACTTTGTATTTCGCCTGTATCTCCTAGGACGAGCCATTTTGAGTAAGTTTCTCTAATCCGTTTAGACAAGTGCCGCGCTGTACAACCCACATAACTAGCACCACATGCTCCATTGAACTCATAAACAATTATCGGTGCGGGGTCAGCATTGGCAGTTTGCCTTTGTTTTGTGGGCGTAGAAAAGGCGAAGTTGAGGAGCACCGAGGTTTGGCCGCGTTAAAGGTGTATCTTACCGCTGTAGATCAAGACTTCCGTTTAACATCTCGGTCACCCAGCCGCCCTTGAAAGGGTGCACTATAAAACGTTGTTTGGGTCCGACTGCCTCGGTTACTTTTGTTTCGGATCTATTCTGCATATTGCGTGAGATCAGAGTGAACGTTTTCCTCCGAGGTGTTTCTAATGACATCCAGTTCGCGTTCCAATGTGTTATATAAACATAACTGTTGAGCCACTGAATCCAAACATCGGACAAGATTTAGTCTGCGTTGCACAGGTACAAAACTATGAAAGTTCGTGTACTGTCCATTCCGGGTTGCCTTATGCTACACGCTCCTTCTTGTGTTTTCCTCGAATAATTTAGAATGTAAAGACTGTTAGATTTATCGTAGGCGGTACGGGGAAGTTATAGAGGTTTAGGAACCGCTTTGGTTCGCGTGTACTTAAGTCGTGTATTTTTTTTCTGCTATTTAGCTGACTGTAGCTTACTGAATTTGTCCGATCAAAACCACGTACCAAACCCTATTTAGAGATGGGCATTTCATGTCCATGTGCAAGCAAAACAGACTGATCCAAGCACACGGAGACGGGAATTGGGTATGCAGAATTAAGGTGCCTTTATGCACACCATGGCGCTGTAGGACGCAAGTTGAAGGAGTCGGATACTCAGAATTACCAATACTATAACCAGATGCACTCTGGTTCGAACCGCACGCAGCACTGAGACAGCTTTGCTGTCCTATAGCACAAATTTGAAGTTACAGCGAAACGCGGACCCGAATGTCAGGAGATCCTTTGTAAAGATTACAAAAAAACAGTACGAAATAGAAACAAAAGGCTGACAAGCGAACCCAAGAGCCTCGATGGAGATAGGACACTGAGAATTGTCTCCCGTTGTTTTAAAGCGGTAGCCCAATGGACTCAATATCTTTTTGGTAGGAGACCGCCATCTAAAAGGAGATGGTAACTACACGTGGACTTCACCATGAACAGCGACCAAGGTTCGACCTTCTTCGTTGCCGTTAGGATAAACGAACCACGAATTGAAATACCAATAACCGCTGGTTCCTTGTGTTCTAGGTTGCATGCAAAAGCTCGTGCACAAAAAAGGAGGCAAACGGGTCACTCAACGAAACCGATTACATCACCGCCAACCCTGACTGAGCCAATACAGTTTGCATAACAGGGGTCTCATTCTTGTAATAGGTGAGTTATCCACTATGTTTTCGTATCATATGACCTAAGTAGAAATTCGATTGTCGTAGTGAGGACTGCCTCATATCGTCTAAGTTTGTCAGTCATGGATTCGCGTTTAGCACAGAACCAAACCATGCACATGTTAGTTACTCAACTCTCAGTTTTGCCCGTTTGATTGCTCAATTAATCTTGCAATCACGTGTGTTTTCTTCTTTCACAGCAAACCGTGTCGCTCATCAACCTGCTTCCGAATCTCGATATACCAGTGATTCCTGACCCGGTCGTAACTGTACGATTCTATACTTTGCACTTACAAATTGCTTTCACCCTCCCCTCCACCTCCTACACCCATGTGGCCTTGACCCCTTAGCGCTACCTTCCCTGTACATATCAAGTTGGGGCATTCCATGACCAGGCAATGGATCGTTTGGCCAGTTGGTTCAGTGTCCGAACTGCACTGTTGACCCCTCACTGTTTAACTAGCGTCGCCCTATTTGCGTTCGGACCTACATAATTGCTGTGATTATTAGATTTTTTTCTTACTGTCCTTCTTGTTATCCTCATCTCATTCTTTATTTGTTTACGAAAACACGATTCGCAATGAACAATTAACTTTACAGCATGTTCCTCGGTTTTTCAAAAGTGGGAAAAGTTACGGTGTTGTAACGACGGTAATTCCTTAGTTAGTTCTTTGTCTGATCCCCCGAGCTAGCGTTTTCAGCAGGACTACCAAAGGTGTATAAATTTTAATGAACCACCAAAACCAGGCAAAACCTATGTACAGTGCGTCCTATTTGAAATGTATGCAGTGACAATATTCTGGAAATTCGGACGTCTTCTGGACGCGCATTCAGCGACTACTAAAGCGTGATTGGCTGTTGGGTCCACATTTTCGGTCAGTCAGAGCTCGAATTGACGCTGGACCAACAAGTGGCCCTATCTAACCAATCACATGCAGCTTTGGCTTCTTGGCCCTCGCAGCGCTTCACTGCGAGTGGTATGGCGGCTTTGATGCACGATTTTGCCCAATAGGTGGTAACTTGGGTCATTTTATAAAGCTTGATAAAGGTAGTCAGACGCTCTATGCAGGAAGTTTCCAGTATTCGTATAACTGGTTACATCAGCGATGCGTCACGGCCGCTAAGATCGCGTTTTCAGTGTTTAGCTCTACAAGGGTGCAAATGGGGTTCAGTGAACTCATACCTGAATAACAAAATTTTGGGCGTTGGGAATGGTTCCTCCTGGGAGTATAGAATGAATGGTCCTACACAGCCCAAAAGTTGACTAACGAAAACCAGGTCATTTAGGGGTGATCACACCGGTTCTTGTTTCGAAAGTATTGAATTTACCATAATTTGACTTGCGCAACCGTAGCTATGACAATGAGCGGGGAAACTACGCAACTACCTAGTTCCCTGTGCGCTGGTGGCTGCTGCTATGCCTGGACGGGACCACGGGACGAGACAAACCAATGGTTAGTGAGAGATATTGCTGTCATGCAGCCAACGGTTGGTCTTGCGTCTAAGCTATCGCCTTCACTGTGTGGCTCCCACCCCATGCCATGCCGAACAAACAGATCTACTCGTCCTCAACGCACAGATTGGGCCATCACCTTCAACGCATGGCTCCATTCTCTTATTCGCCCGATCTTCGCGATTAAAGAAGCTGGAGCCACTGCACTTAGGTGCAGTTTGTGAGCTGAAGAACCGAACTGAATCCCTAGGACAATGATTCCGTTGATAACTGGGATAAGCGGAAGTACATGCGGTTGTCACTCTTCGGAATTTGTGTGGTTACCCAAGAGTCTCAGAGTTAAAACACAGCAAACCTATATGATCATTCCAGTTTTCGATCCACCTAACTGCTAACAATAACAAAATTACCACCTGTTTAAGTTCCACATATTTTCAACTAAAAGTCCACATCAAGCGCATCAAAGTACTTTTCAACAGCTGGATATGAACTCCAACTTCAAATGCCCAATATACGCATAGATATGGAGCCTGAAACTCAATTCGACGTCTGACCCTCTGTGGAATGGGTTCACACGAACCAGGACGTCCTGTAAATGCCGTTTTAAAAACTTTGCAATCATAGGTGAGAGCGGAGATTCCCATTACAATCTGGACGCAATGTTACGGAATTATGGCGATTCTGAGCAAACACACTATCCGGGTCCCCAGCTTCTGCCTGAATCAGACACCTACCAGTCACTGCGGTTTTGAAGATGCAGACAGGAGGAGCGAAAACGCTGTAGTGACGTCTCTCTTGGGGAATCACTGCATTGCTTTTATGGATCGTGTCGGACATTTCAAGAGTGCTGCCACAGCTCGTTGTATTTGCCAAAAACTGAGGCAAGTAGGTATAACTTGGTAGCAACTCCTTCCTGTAACTTACTGACTAACACTTGCTATAATAACTGTGGAATAGTGTATTAGGGGAAAATGTGTTTTGGAATAACTGGACATTTTTCCAGAGTCAAACTGATTGCTTTTGCCTTTCTAGGAAACCTTGCAACAAGGTTTCTGAGATCACACCATTCAAAGAGGTGCAACATGACACTGACTGTTTCCTATCATTGCTTGATTGTTTAACTGCCCTTGCCACAGGGTATATCCGGAGTAAGCTCACGGATCAATATTTGTCACTTTGTTTCAGTCGCAACGCCAACAGTATATGCAGTCCGTAATTGTGAAACGCTACTTGCATTTATCGGCAAGGTAGTGAAGAGGCCCACTGGGGCCGTCTACCGAATGCATTTCGGCTCCAACGATGTTTCTTAGGCTAACGGGGATCTACGTAATTTTACAGAATTGGATGGAGCTCCGGGAACACATTCCCCTAGACCGGTAGACTTTTAAATGGCTTTTAGAGGGAGAGTCGCTTACGCCGTGCTAAGGTAATTAGAGTGGGGTGGACGTAGTTAAAAAGAACGCTCAATAATAATAGTCATAGTAAGACTGATAGCCGTTGACCAGTGATACCCCGATCTTCACTTGCCACGTCTTACGTTAATGTTCTAGCTACCCGTCACGCAGGTAACGACGAAGCGCACACACTCAACCGCTTGCTGGGTAAAGCATCTTTACCTGTTCGGCCGAAGTGAAAAACAGAGTGTGTGAGTGCTGGATAGCGAGGCCTTCAAGCACTAGTCGGTGTTATCGCCACTATGATGAATACCGCTATAATGGTAGTATACTTTGAATAGCTCCGATGGTGCCGTACAACACTAAGTAATGGAACGAATAGGCATTGAGTTGAAATATACAAGTACATGCACCGAGGTAGAAAATATACAATGTAGGAGGTCAGAGCTTCTTCAGTTTCACCCGGAACCTCTCTGGAGCAGATTTCTAGAAAAGAAAGAAGCAGATAAGATGGACCAATCAATCTCCGAGAAGCAACCATGGCCTTGTGTTTAATGTGTTTAAGTTTTCAAAAACTGAATCTAACTGAAGTGAAATTTTGTGTCGCCCCGGTGTGACGTGCATTGGATGTTTATATGGGATCATACAGCCAACAGCTGAGTGTGGGAAAAGGGAAACGGATGACTGTGCAAATTCACGTTTTAAAGCAGTGTCTCATTCTCGATTATATCTTATGAGCAGTTCGGGTCACTATGCACATGCATCGAGGACTTCGAATGTTTAGCTTTTTCCACGTGACCTAATAATTGTTGGCCATCCGTTCGGTATTCCGATGGAACTTCCACCTCTCGTTCGGTCTTATTCTCCCGAATTTACAGATATTACAGGACCGGCTACAGAGGTAGCTCGGTGCAAACTGGATGCGGCATTACCTAGTGTGCCCGGGGTCGGGAGACTTCGGCGTAGTTCGATGTGACAGGCCAATCCGGATGCCAGTTCACTGTTTGTGTGTGTGTGTGTGTGTGTGTGAGTAGGATGAAGGTACACTCCCATTTCTCGAACTCTTGTAAACCTAAATTCAAACAGATTTTTTAAAATGTGAAACAGCAGTTGTTTCAAAATTGTAAAATGGATACTGGTCCCACATATGCAGCGAAAACGCTCCGAGTTAGAAGTTTGCCATTCAGGACAATGCAGGTTGACCACCTCTCAGGACAGTCCGGCTTAACAACCTAATCAAGCAAGCAAAAAATAACCCGAACCGACTCGTGCACTAGTAGCTGAAGACAGGATGGAAAAATTACACCCGACTAGCCACCCCGAACCTTTCTGACGGAACAAACACCAGTCATCCACTCGGTGATCTGGTTGTGGTTGGCATTCCGTAGCAAAACCGATAAAACTTCTATTTTGTGATTATGCACAGTAAATCACATTTGCAAAACGTGCAGATCTAAATTGAGTCAATGGGTGTTCACATGAAATCCGAGAGTACAACGCAGAACTGATGTGATTGACGAAGGTGCGTTTGTACAGTCCAGCGACTAACAAAAACGTGGAGGGAAAAACACATGGGGCACAAAAAGGTGGTACACACAGCTCACTTTTTGATATGCGCCACCGTTGTCGCGGCAGATTATATAGCGTAAGTTTAGCGGTGCGATTTGTTCCACCGAATCCGAGTCGCTATTCCGACTGTGGTCGCGAATTTGTTCGAATTTGATAACTGCGACAGACGGATAAGACAAAACACAGACAAATTGTTGGTGAAAAGCTTGACACGACTACTTTCAGCTCTCTAGGTTAGCAATCCAGGAGGTGTGGACTTCTGGCACAGTACAGTAACGAAGTAGAAGAAAATGTGCTTGATAACAGTATCCAACCATTTGTACTAGTGTGGAGACTGAGTGAGTTACCGTTTGGCCGCTCGCCAATCAGTCTAATTCGGTTTTATCCTGGAACGGGTTAACAGCAATCATACGATGGAGCTGATCGCTGTTGCATAAATGGAGTATCATGCTGACAGGGTGTCAAAGCATTACAGTTACATCCGAGTGGATACAATTATAATAATAATAATAATAATAATAATAATAATAATAATAATAATAATAATCGTCTCTCAGCTGTGACATCCTTTAATGCATAGCTGCCATCCCACCCTGACGACGCACAAGAGCAGAGATACTGCCAGATTGCCCAAGCCTAAACAGGAACAGTCGAGATACCCGGTCAGGTTCGAGCCAGGGACATTCTGGTCATTAAGTTTGCGCCTTAACCAATGAGCTGTCCCGGGTGGACATAATCCTGCAAACTGAACTTTCGAGCAGAAATTTTCAGTGTCATCAAAACGGTCTTGAATGTGTGCCATGAGGCAAACTCTTTCGAGTGCGGTGACGGAATATGAGATCTGCACGTGTTTCAATCTGATTCAGTTCCTTTCGACAAACACCTTGAACGGTCTGAAGTCATCAAACAATTAACATACTCAGTACCAGACAATTCAATTCAATTTATCAGCATTACTGTATCACTCCTAATGCGGCTGCGCAAAGCAGGTGCCTTTTGAGCAGCACCAGACTCTTTGGTTTTAAAAGTATTTCAACTGTATTGAATAATGCGCCGGCGGTCACCGTCAACCGTTGGGTGACCGCTGATTCTATGAATATGGACATGCTGGTCGCCTGAGGGAAACGCCTTACTACCTTCACACTCCTATCGCAGAGGACAGTAAGACCTTACCTCCGGATTACCTCGTAATACGATTACTTGCAGTACGGGGACTCGCTCTTCTTCGTCGGGCTGCTCCCCGCTGGCCTTCCTGGCATGGCTGAACCTTTAGGAACTGAGTTCCAGCAAGTATAGCCTGTAGCACAGAAGCCCGACCACCACGATAAGATGACAGCTTTAGGTCGGGGCCAGAGAGATTCTGTTGGGATTGGCCAAAGGAGGTTTGAGTGGTTACAGAGCATGAATTAGTGATTACTTCGGTGCCATCATAAGTCCGGTTTCAGCTAGTATCAACGTGATCACGAGGCATGGCTACCAAATGAAAACCTCATAATTACTTTCTCAGGGTAGTCAGTCTACTGCAGTACAAAGGTACTTAGTAAACAACCTCACAAATTCGTCACACAAGTTGGACAACCTTGAGGCTATTAAGTGATGCGGATCCAGCACGGTATCAGTGCACATCAGAGTGATGCGAAGAATTTGCTCAAGCTCTAACGATCCCGCTATCAAACAGGATACAAAATCGAAGACTTCATGGCGATACACGGTTGTTTAGCATTCACAAAAAGTACTCCTGAGCTCCTTTGTAGATTTTCGGTCTTATTCCGAACCACTAAACCATCCAACTGCGATTGACACCGTAGGTTGTTTCTCTCTTTCCTAAAAGAAAGACCATCTGAAGAGAATGGCTTGGTATTTCTCTGTGAATATGCTTCGACGCATTAACCAAAAATCCGTCACACAGAGACTGGACCCTACCGTGGTGTGATGGTTTGTGCGCCTCAGCGACCCATTGAGCTATACTGGGAGTTGCCCCCGCGACACACAGAGTCTCTCATACCAGGTTGGTCAATGGTTAGAGTTCTGACGAACACAGTCACCTGGTCCTCCAGGTTGGGGGTTGGAACATGTATGTGTTCCCTAAAAATGATAATGCATTTGCATTTCCTGCCAAACACCGCTGCCTTGCGGTTAGGCTCTTGAGCCAAAAGCTTTGGTTGCGGGCCCTAATCGTTCCCCTATCTAGGTGTGGGCACCCTGACAGTATCGCAGCCCATGTACAACCATGAACTGTCATGGTTGTACGGCAGTGAAGCATCGGTGTTGAACACTGATGTCATGCTATCGATGATGATGATGATGATGACCAACCAAAAATGGCCTCACCCGAATGGTGGTCTCCATTGGGTGACCTTGTGTACATTGCAGAGGCTATGGAAGCACAGGTTGTCATATGGCGGGGCAACAAATTTCGGTCGATATCATCCATAAAATGAGCTCTGACATCATTGGTGCGCACAGATGCAAGTCAAACCTAAACGTAAAGCTGTCACTGAGAGATAGTTCTCGTGACACAAGGTGTTGCTGAATACTCAGCGGTGAAGAGCACGTGTACAAACCCAAGGTGCTTACACTCCATCATTAAATAAGGACAAAAACGGCTTGTTTTAATTTTATCTACACGCGCTCAATTTGGTGGACAGGACAGCCATACTATTGAGTAGTAGTATAACGGCGGATACTACTGTTTAGGCATGCGAGTAGTCTGTGGTGTTTTCGAAGCTCCGCCCCAAGTCTAACAGAAGGTGAAGTTTATTACAAAACTTGTGGAACTGCTTTGCAGTGTTCGTTTACAATTGCGTGAGAGTCAATGAATATCCACGAAAGTTCAAGAAGACACGTGAGAATTTTCGGTTTTTAAAAACTATGTTCACATGAGACATTTACTTTCCTTTTGAATAGTTTGTAACTGCTTAGTTGGTGTTTGTTAATAAACGACTTCGTGGCAAAGGGCTTTCCTCCTTATAATAGTAACCTTCCAAGCCTAACAAAGGCAATGGTAAAATTTGAAGAGGAAACCAACCTTTGGAGGAACGCAACCGTGTGATTTCTTCGTCTGAGTTTGCATCGGCGTGATACTCATAGGCATCAAAAGATCTTGATGTGATATTTGTCGATTCGGGTGTCTGTGAACATAAAACAAGGGATAACAAAGTGCAATCGCTAAGATAAAAAAGGGAAGAACAAACCTTGGGGATCACACCAATCTGTTTGATCAAGCTGACAAAAGACAAACGAGCTCGAGAAGGAAATACAAGTAAAACCTCAACGCAGCAAAAACAGCAGAACTACCAAGATCAGCCCGATATAAAATTCTACAGAAGCTGTCACGCAAATCAATAAGGTGCAGGGCATTCAGCTTGTGCAAGAGACTAAGATCATGATTATAAATTCGAATGAATATATCGGTGTTGTTATGCCACGTAACCGCAGATCCACCGGGGTTTAAACATGCAACAGGCTTCAAGGAGATCGATGGCTCGTATTACCGCTCGACCGTCTGTTAAACACTATTGATCTGGACACAGCGAGTCGGCCAATAACATTCTTTGGGGCGATGGATTTAGCTAGAAGGGCCTAGCAAGTTTTCAGACACAAAATCCAAACGAAAAGTTGGAACACAGGAACTTAATCGGTCATGAAACCAACCACTAGCTGGACGAGTGACCCACAAGCAGAGTTGAAACGTCATCAAAACAACTGGATCTCAGTGGTTAAGGCACGAGCTTAATGATTGGAAGGTCCGTGGTTCGAAAGCAACCCCGATATCTAGATTGCTCATGTTCATGCTTGGACAGCCCTCGTGCTTCCTTCGGGTAGCACAGCTGCTACACACCGAAAGGGTGTTACGGCTGAACGATGCTGCGTGTTGTTGTAGATTCCCTCACTTCCACTGAAGAAGGCAGCAGCAACGGAAGACAGCATCAACAGAGAGCCCGCTGCATGAGTTAAACAACGCACCAAATATTGGCACCCGTGAAAAGGTGGGCCTCATAATTCCTAAGGATTGCGTTGGATTACGAACACAGCATTCCGCTACAAGACAGACATTTCAGAGCGAGTGAGTTTCTCCAAGAACTTGCAAAACGGTCTTCAGGGGAAATCACCCTCAAGACAGGCTAGAAACACCTTTCGTCGTGGTGTCCACTCATCGAGTGAATTAATGGGTGCCAATACTCAGGCGGATCGGATGTGTTGACCACTCTGCCTACTGATGTGTCACCAGTAGCCAAGATGAATTAAATAAACAGAAGTCCACATGGCAACTGAAACGTGGGGATTGCTCAAACGATAAGGAAGAATTAGCTCCTGCGCAGTGTGTTGCGCTGAGGTTGAGGTAACTGAGAGTTGACGCTCCAAAAACAGCGGGAATAAGTTTTACCGCTGAAGCAGATCGCGCAACGGATTTTGGTCATTTTCGGCACGCAACTAGATGGTGTGAACATGAAATGATCATAAAAGATGCGCAATATACTCTACACCCTTGCTGAGCGTACGCTAATCCGAAGTCCGATAACCATTTTTAAAAAATGAAGAGTCCTGCATTCAGTGCTTCGTGTGGCAGTAACGACCAACAGTACGCGCGACTGAATGCACACTTAAGAATCGGGAGCTTTGGTTGGTACCGTTTTCTGCTGAGTGGCGTTCTTTCGTGAGGCATGGGGTAACTTTGATCATGCATGACTTAAGAGCCGGTCCCACAGTCTCATTCATCCATGTCAGGATACAACACTGTCCCGAGGGATGGGCCAACTGAAGCTACTTTAAATGATTCAACAACCGCGGTAGTAGCAGCCGCGCGACAGATTGCTCCTGTGATTCACCCAGAGGCAGTATTTCGGAATCAGTACGAGATGAAGAGGGGAAATTGACAACAGATTCAAATATATTTGAAAGGAAAAAGCCTAATTCTCACATTCAATCGCCTCCGAGTTTCAGGAGAAACCAGTCAGCTCAGAGTTGAGGTTAGGCTAGAAGCCATTAACCTCTAGGTACACTAAGTGCGTTCGTCGAAGCAACATTGGAACCACTCGTCACTGGCACGATCCGCATTGTTGCGTGTGGGCGTTTGGCAATTTAAAACTATACAAATCGGCACAATCCGGTGCACCGACGGAAATGCACATCTAGGATCGATCAGCGACACGACTGAGGTTTGTCAGCGACATATACTATTCTTGGCCTCTCAGGGATCAGCCAATCAGTAGTTCAGTGGATCCTACATTCACCTACTGCATATTTACGGAAAAACAGTGGTAATCGCAGCCCGGGTCCATTCACCCCCGCATCAGACGTTTAGATCGGGTCCTACATGAGGACACGACGGACGTCGTAACAACTAACAAGGTGGACACTCTCCTGCGATGTTGACCATTTACCCTCGCGCGTGCGCATAGAACATTCATGTTGTTTAAGACGTTTTTGATACGCACCTTTCATGGATTACTTTACCGCATTCTCAGCTGACTGATATCTGTTCAGTAGGTACGGCAAATTTGATTCAAGTATTCACTTCGAAATTGATCATAAACCCAAACAGCTTTTTCCCTTTTCCTCTCATATAAAAGTGTATATAAAATTGAATACATTCCAAGTCGGGAGAAAATGAAGGTAGATCGGAAACTCACCTTAGTGGTTTCACACTGTTTGGAATCAATCTGTGTGATCAAAATGGTAGGCTGGACTGGGAGGTCGGTTTCTTGTGACCGTGATTTGAAAATGGAAGGTGCAGACTGTAGAAATCCAAACAGAAGTGTGGCATAAATGACCCCAGAGAGACTGGCAGAACGAAACGATACCTCCCTAACGTTAGGACGACTGTGCCGATAAAATTTCAAGTATCATCAAAACAGGAATCATCGTGCCCATTTTACGCTGAAATGCTCTGTGGGTGTGCAATTTTTTGTGTTTCATGCCAGACGCTGAGCATTAATTAGAGCACTTTAGCTTCACTTTGAAACACCCCTAGTTTTCCAGCAAGCCGTCTTGAAAATTTCTTTCGGAGATGAAAATACGGGACGCCTCAACACGTAATCAATGTATAGGTTCCTTTGTCTGAAGACACACCCAACAGTCACGTGTTCAAACAGCAGCATCAGGATACAAGCCATGCGGTAACAAACGACGCCGTTCTAACCATCATCAAGGTAGGGAAGCGATTCAACTTCAAGCAGGGCTAGTCAAATCACTGGGGAGTTTTATCACGTGTCAAACCCTTCTACCATTAAAAGGCAGAACAAAAAGCATTGTTGTCATCCAAGCTACCACTGAGATCTAATATATCTTATTTAATCGGTATAAACACAAGCATGCTTGTGCTTCAGTACTGTACGCGATAGCACGAGCGGCTTTCTGTTCCAGTCGATGACCTGTCGAGTGACGAAACAACTTCTGAGGAATAGATGTCACCATCACCATCGTCACCGGCAGAAACACTAGGCGAGAACAGTGGTGCTTCACTGCCGTACAACCATGTCAATTTATTTCAATATGGCTCTAAAATCGAAAGAAAGAGATGGGGTGCTTACAACTCCAGCTATAGTTCTAAGAAATTCGTGGTCAAAGAAGGGTGCCCAGGATCTTGCATGGTTGCGCACAGTACCTTCCAGTAAGGACTCAACATCAGAAGACGTCTTATCCGTAAGGGACTTCACGAGGTGATTTTGATAACCTTGCTTCATATCAGGGTCCGAGGGCTTCTCTATGGCCTAAGTGAGATGTCCGCAACTTGTGAGTCCCTGGGAAGCGCAACGAGAAACAGCAAACAACAAGCAGCCACATAGTTGTTTCAGAACGAGGGACAGTCAGTAATTGACCCAAACCTGTAGCTAATGGCGACGTAGTCTGCCTTCATTACAGTTTGCCTCGCATTCGGGGGGGGGGGCACCACCGGGTCAAGCAGCTTTGGTTGTTTCGGAAGTTAGTACTGCACAGAAAGTCTGTGGCCAGCACATAATTCCAGCAGGCATTTACCGTCGTCCGTGCGCTTGATTGCAGTCCTAGACGCCCGCCCAACTGAGCCGCAGCAGCGCTAAGTCTACCTACTTGTGCATTCATATAGCCGGCAACCATAACAATATCTTAACCCGACGCAACAAAGCACTCAAAGTGTCACAAAAACTGTCTTTGAGTGTATCGGAGCTAAATTCTGTTGGGGTGTAAGCAGATAAAATGAACACGCAGAGACTATCGGCGCGTGTAAGCGGTAATCTCACAGATGTTGCGAAACGAACCTCACACAAGCAACTATCAACGTGCAGCCATTCAACCACAGCTCGTTGGCTAAGAAAACCAGCAGCAGCGGCTTCCGAATCACCAGAGCGGCGCAAGCGATCTAAAACCAATGGAGAGGTCAGTTCGACAACCGTACTTGGGTCCCTAATCATCGTTTCAGAAAAACACACCAATGGAAAGCGAGTCAAGTGTACTTAGAAGAGCTGTATGTTGCCCAACTTTCTTCTGAGTAAGAACGTTAAAGGCGGCCAGGTGAACTGAGTGACGGGGTTTGAAGAGTGTTTTCGAAGTGTCTGTGGCTGGGCGGCCGAGCCAATTGCGGGTATTGCAGCAAGCAGCAATAGGCTGCGAACGGATCTGTCAGTCCTTAAGAATGGGCCTACGGAGATGTCACCAGAAATGGAATAAGGAGGGGAAGAAGAGCGAATATATGAAAGAGAAAGAAAGGAGTGGTCAGTAGTAGCCTTTTTTCGCTTAGTGGCGCTGCTGTATACAGCAAGTTAGGTAACTCCGCGGATGGCACCACGAAACGGCCGATTTCGTATGAGATTACTTGCAGGTGAGCAACTCATGGTTGACCATCGGCTGGGATACTTCCAGGGCACCCAGATCTGGACAGGAGAACGAAGCCTTTGGCTCAAAAGCTTAACAGTAAGGCAAAGGTGGTTGGCGTAAGAGCATCACAGCAGCCTACATTTTAAGGAGCAAGTCACTGCAGATGTTCCAACCCCCAGGAGACTGGGATAGTCAGACCTCTCTATCCAATGACCAAACTGGTCATGAGAGACTGTGCGTGTTACATGTCCACTCCCCTGTATAGGTCAATGAGTTATGGAGGTGCACAAACCGTCACACCGCCGTAAAAACCAGTCCCTTCGTGTCGGGTGCGTAGATGTAACAAAATTGGATTCAAATCACTCTGTTCGTCTATCATCGAATAGAAACTATATGGGCAGTGCATCTTGACATCAACCGGGGAAAAGAAGAGCGTATTAGAGTGTGGAATTGTTTGTTGGCAAACACGAATGAGAGGTTGCAAACTATCAGGCACGAAAGTAAAAGCTCATTGTAACAGGGTTTTTGAAAAAGTTAACAACCTCAAGTCTCGTCCTCCCTAGCCTTCCCGGAATTTGTTCGAACATTTGACATTAGTGAACAAACACTGTAAAACGGTCTAGTAATTTCAAATCAACCTTTCATCAGATTTGGTGAAGGCACTTCAAACTACTTGACCAGATGCTACTTGTCCGTTTCATCAGTAGTATACTCTCATGCACCGGTATTCATTTATCATTGTCTCACGCGCTGACCTGCCCTCGACACTACATATGAATGCTGCCAGGTGCGATAAGATGAATATTTATACAACCGGTGAACACGGATTTGAGCGGATAACAGTTTCGATAAGGGTTTTGCATATATTTCACCCTTGCTGGCGCAAACAGCGGTTTGATTATGCGCGGCTTATCGTCAACAAGCATTTTAGCGGGTATTGTTATCTATTATCCACCTGCCGCCTGGTCAATAGCCATCAAAACTCACTAGAACTAGCAACTTGTAAACCTACTACCAAAAAGCGGTTATCCCGTTGGCCGATTTTAACTATGCGGTTTATCTTTTAAACAGACCAGCTGCCAGTTAGCGCCCGGAAAACTGCGTTTGGGAGACTGCGCAAACCACAGGGTGCACAGGGTAACTGCTTTCAAAAGCCAGAGCGGTATATGTAGTTGCTCACGCTCCCTGGGGTCTCATAACGAAGCTGATGACAATGGCGACGCCATCTAAACTCGTAGCCACTGCACTCCAGGGAAAGCGTAAACAAAATGAACCTCAGTTGAATGGTCGTGCTGCATCATTTTCAGCCGACGTCGAAGCCAGATAGTAAGACACAGCCAAGGAAGTCAGCATGATAAAAAGCGACATGGAATCAGATTTTAAATAAAAAGGAGATAGATAGTTACTCGTCTTGCAATTCGTTTGGCAGGAATTGGTGTGTACCGCGGAGTTCCGAGGGACCGCTTCATGCGACTGCGCCCGCCCAGCGAGGCAGCATTGGCGGTCGAGCCAGTGGTTCGAGACCGGTTGTTTTTGATGAGGCTTGAGCCGACAGAACTCCCTTTTCGCCGAAAAGGGGTTTTCGGTTCTTGAAAGGACACTGAAGATTCCGTGACTAGAAGTTCAGGTTTGGTTGTTACCAGCTCCGTTTCCTCGGTAGGTTTACCGTCTTGCAGTTTTGAGAGGAGTTCAACTTTGACCTCCAATTTATCTGTACAAGCAGCCGGGACCCCAGAAGACTGATTTCCGCCAAAAGAGCGGCGTAACTGACGTGGAGCATTGACGTCAACCTGAATCACTTCTGAGTTGGAGGCCACCGCCTTCGTACAAAAGGAACATTGCCTGAAGCAAGCATATGATAATAATGTGTATGATCTTAGGAACCATGTGAGATAATTTCAGTCAACAGTGTTATGCGCCGTAGAGAGTGAAGTAATGGCGACGGGTGAAAGGACACAACATATAAAACAGATAGTGCAGCTGGCGGATAACAAAGCACCTTGTGATTAGGGACTTTAAAAAGCAGATGCGCAATGAAACAAGTAATTGTGGTTCCGCGCCTAAATGTAATGCTCAGCCTATATTAGTAATAATAATAATAACAGTTCAGCTGTAACACCATTTCGGTTCATGGCCGCCATGCCAACTGATGGAGGTACGGGGGCTGAAATGCTGCCCGGTTACCCAAGCCTAGACAAGAACAGTCTAGATTTCGGTAATTTACATTAGCGACTTAGTCCTGATGGTGTCAGTGTGATGTGCCATTCACTCAGCGCAAACGGAATATCTGGATGAGGACCATCCATCCACGGATACCGACGTTGCCGAACTTCAATCGACCAAAGGTTCTTAAGCAAGCAAGAACCGCTGGTAATGAAGTTCTATACCTGTTATACCTGACTACTGTTCCCGCTCCAGTGCCTAGTGCCGGAAAAAGACGCGCCGACAAGAAACACAACAGCTTTATTGCAAACTAGCGAGTGCTGTATTTTGAAGGCCACTGTCTGACCTCGATCCAAGGCTGTCTGATCGGCGTTTAGTAGAGTTGAAGGTCTCAGTAGGTTTCGGGTACTCTGGGATGATCTTCAAGAATCTGACCTTCCTAACAATACCACTGCAATTTGCGGGGTGTTTAAAATATGCCGCGGGTTGCACGTTTCTTATGAACTCGGTGAATTAGCTGTTTGAACCATTTCCAGGAGTCTACCGGTCTTTTCCCCAAGTTTTTTTTTCCGTTGTTAACGATGAAGTGCCAATTACAATGAAGAAATATCATTCCTGACTGACAAGATCTGAGAAGCAGGTTAGCAAACGCATGGAACGTCTGACCATGTGGACTACCGTGTCTTCAGACTTCCTAAAAGGTCTGTGACACATCAGGAACGTCTCCACTGCCATGTCTGCAGACATGGTGGAGTTTACCATTTTCTCATGACCTCGTACGCACAATAATCCTCTGTAGGAATATTCTGATGAGTTGCACGTCAGTAACTGTTCAAATTCCACGAAATAGTCGGAAAAGCTGATCCGCTTTCACCGTGATTTCTATGTACCGAACCGCTATTTTTTACGCGCCTTCATAGAATTTGGTAGCAAACTATTTGAGCCTCAGCATTTTTTCAAACTTTGGGATAATTTCGTCTCTTGATGGAAAACCGGAGGCATAAGTAGAATTTTTCTACAGAAGAACCTTTAAGCTAAAAATAAAATATACGCCATCGGCTTTCAACTAGAGTTTACTGCATCTCACTAGATTTTTTAATCGGAAGTTATGGTGTAGGTCAACAAAAGTTGAAACAGGCGTCTCGGGGGAGTTTCATTTCCGCCGTTCTGGAGAAAACAGGAGATAAACATATAACAAGTGAATAAGCGAAACTGAACAAATAGTTTTCATGTATGACTTAATGGTTACATGGGATTTTCTAATTGTTGGCTTTTCGTGATTCACTGAGGTGGACACGAAAGCAAGATGTTAAACACTGGCTTCGATTCATAGTCACATCTTTAAACAACGACAATGGGGCTCGTCCAAGAAGCAAGGGTTCGTTCAAAAGCGGATGATTTGGTCGTGCCTTCTTTGACTGCTGTTCGCCAAGCGATGTTCTGTTTCTCTCCTTCCTTCTAATCACACCTACCAGGCATCGATAAGATAGGACAGGGCAAACGCTAGATGGTTTTGCTTAGGACGTGCCGAAGCTACCTCAATTGGTGCGTTCGCGATGAGATCGTCGGCGCGGAACACCCTCTACCTTATCACATGGTTGCCCATACACTGTTGCCACTATATACGTGAACAACTACTTTAAAACACCCGCGGTACGGAAAACTCGACTTTTTGGCGGAAGCTGAAAAGCTGGTTACTTCTGCAGGTGCTTAAAGTTGGAAAACACAGTTCCGACCTTGGGGATGTGGAATGAGATCACTTCCTTATTAACTCCACCGACGGTATCTCCTGAGTACATGAAGCTACCAACTACTTTTGACCCTCTCTGGCGAGACCAGGCTCAGGTCCTTGACAATCCTGTAGTTGTTCCCTGCATCGCGAGGAGGCAGAATGCATGCCACCACCTTCCGCCAAAATCGTCACACGACCTAGGAGAAGAAACCTTTCATGAGCTGTGCAGACGATCAAGAAGATATCATCAGCAACCTCTTCGATAAGAAGAAATCCGACACCCCCAATAGGCTGGCCTTTCGATGTACTGAGGAAGATGTGGTCGATCGCGAACGGGGGGTTGGAACAGCCTTATCTTATCTCTCTGGACGAGCTTAAGAAGCGAGAAAGCCAACCGTAAACCCTGACTTCCTCTGAAATTTGATGGCAAACTGCCTTCAGTATTCACACACTCTAATGCTGCTCTACGTCCGAAAATACAAAGGTTATCAGCCTGCTATATGTGAACATTTTCTAAGAATATTTGAATATTTGATCGACACAACTGGAAGCAGTGAGATAAAGGCGGTAACGAAAAAGGGAAGAAAAGTACAGCTAGCGAATTTGGATACGGTATGAAGTAAAAGCCACAGAAGTCATGTAAGCTGCACTTGTACAGATAAGTTTCGGTAGGTTTCCCAAAGCCGGAGAACATAAGTTGATCATAACAATCTAGACTACACAAAAGACGAAAATCAGAAGTTCGCAGGGACCATATAAGAAACTCACCAACCATAGAGTCGGCTCCGTTTGGGCATCCGTAACAGTGGTGGATCCAGGCAGGCCAAATGAAAAGCCTTGCTACACGTATCACATTTGGTGATTAAGTGTTGATCTTGCAGGCCGTGACAGACGAAACATCTAGAAAGCAGATGAAAGATCAACCATGACTTCCTCTGCTTCTCTGTTTAGCCGAGAACATCAACACCGTTCAAGATACTACTAATCGAACTTGCAATCAATTTTGGCTGAGTGTGGTCAGAACTCCCGAAATCACATTTTCGGGTGCGAAAGGACATCAAGGACAGTACAAGCAAAATCCAACAGTTACAGAGTATCCGATGTCCTTTATCACTCGGCATTGAAAGAGCACCTTTGCGTTTTTATCATCATCACTACGAACTCACCTCGTCTAATCCGCGATATCAATAAATCGGTTACAGCCGCATACAAGGCTTATCATCATGCCCCACCTGCTTCTGGATATGTGTCACTGCATCAATGGAAGCTCGCACTTTTGGGTATAACTTCTGCAAAACGGTTTTTCGCGAGGGGGATCACCCATTCCAATGGATCAAGATTACAGAACCCGTATGCATATGCAGAAATGCACCAAAGGTCAATGTAAGTTCGTTTAATGAATTGTCGCAACTTGAGTGCATATTTAAAGACCCGGAATGAAACGATCAGACACATTTCTTAACTCGGTCAGCCTGAGGGCACGGTCCGAATCAGCATTAGATGAACCAGTTCTGGAATCTGGGGCCTGTACAAGGTCGAGAAACAGCGCAAATCCCAAAACAAATGAGAAACCGACAGGAAACCCGTAGTTTCATATAGGGAACGAGCTTCGAATCAGGCTTCAGTGTTTCAATACACCCCCTGAATGTCCATGCAAAAGTGCATAAAAATCAACGAGGAACTAGAAGATATCAGAGGATTGAGAACCGAGGAACGGCCTGTCGTAGAAATCGCATGTGTGCAAGCAAAAGTATACACTGAAAGCGTCCTACGTCCTTAGTTCTTTGTTCCCTGGACGTTGTGATCACACGGGTGCTTGACCGCATTACCGTTACCCGTTAGAAATTTTGTTTTCAATAAATTAGCGGAACAACTCGTCAAGGAATTTCTCCTTTAGAACGGTTGATGTCAAACTCCGTCGCATAGAAGAATGTCACAGTACTTCAAAGTCTGTACTCCACTCCTAAGAGGGAGCGCCTCCAAAAAAGCGCTGTTTTGGTCAGTCCCGACGATGCGCTTCGAATGGAGTACTACCTAATCGTAGCTTTCCGCTGCATAGCTGTCAGATCGCTCAAGCCCACACTGATTGTCACTGGAACCACAATATCTTTTTACAACAATCGACAAGTGCCATTGCTCATAAAAAGTATGCACTATAAGACAGGTGTGAGGCGAAACCGATTTCCTCATCTCCATTGGATTATTACAAAAAAGCACTCCTCAGGGTTAGAAGACTAAACTGATCCCACCATCCAGTTTGACACGTGAGAGGAGAGATAAACGTACTCGAGAATGACGCTGTCAGTGACTGCACCACTGGCCCGACTAAGGACACGCTCTTTGTCCACAAACATGCCATGTTTGTTTGAAGTGGGGCTGAGTGTGGTACCACGTCGTTTAATCCCTCGGTGAACACCAGGTGTCGTGGAATCTGTCGCATGAACAGCCTTCCGACCAATGGATACTCGGCCAAAACGCGGTCCATTCCTACTCTGAACCTCAAATGATGAATGTTCCGCTTCGGCTTTAACTTCTGCAGAGACTGCGGACTCTTCAAGCACCGGTTCCAACAGGGGTGAGGGCTTGATCTCCTGGAAACGGGCCAAAACGGATAAGCAAAAGTACCGAAATCTATACATAATTGATGTATAGTCCTGAAGCGGGAAAACAGTCCAAGACAAACTAGGGAGAAAGGAGACCTAGAATCCCTAATCATTGCAACGAACAGGGTCTTCTGTAAGAGGAAGGTGTCGTAGACAAGAGCACTATCTTGAAAGAGCCATGGTTCGGTGGCGAGAAGCCGCTTACTACGCAGTGGTCCGGCAATCAGAGTTGGTAAATGAAACGGCGGAAGCGGGCGTCAGGTGCCATAACCTGTGTGTGATGACACATTATTCGTCTGTTCAAAAAAGCTAGTTGAACCTTGATTACAAGTCAACAATAGCGAGAGCATGAATCAGCTGCGGTGGACGGGGCAGATATGGCTGCCTTTGGAGTTGAACGGCTGTTCAACCGTCTTCTGTAAGTCTTGTGCTCCATGGCAGATCAAAAGGGCTAGAGACACACTCAAACAAACACCAAATAGATTTCCGTGAAACCTCATGAAAATGATCATGTGAACGGCTTATTTACCCGTGAGAGTCGGTCGTATTCAGGGGCAGAGTAAAATAAGATAGCATTGAGAACTTGTCGGCTTGGAGTAAGAGCACATGTGCATGGAAGGTTGAAGCGCATCCTCTACTTAGGACAAATAGGTTCAAGGTGTGCCAAAATCCATCCAGAAGAATAGTTTTAATCAACAGAAAGTCGAAAGCGTCCTGATAAGGATCAAACGTCCACGGATAATGATGATGGATGAATGGAGCGCGTGAATGTTTTTCGGAAGATTTCCCACAGGGCTCGTGCAACTGCACGTGAAATAAATAAAGTAAATGAGTAAATAAAGTACCGGTCGATAAGTTCGCCAAAGACACTGGGAACGACGCACAATGGATGAAGTTGAAAACTAACTTGGAACTAGAAGTCATTTGATGAGTAACTCTTACGCGTTTACTATCAATTCATGGATGTGACTGATAGCAGACGTACGTACTTGTCGACGAACTTGTCAGGATGACCATTCTGTTCAATTTGCATATTCAAATAGGCAACAGTCTATACCAAGCGTGCTTAATGGGTCTTCTAACGAAGAAACTCGAATATATTTTCCTTTTTGCTGTGAGCAGACAACACGGAAGAAACTGATGTGTGGGATCACGCCTGGAAATCATTGTCCAGCTGAAACATCCTTTCGGTGCCTAGCTGTCATGACACCCGAAGGAAGCACGAGGGCTCAGCTACTGTCAGGCTGCCCGAGCCTAGATAAGAGCAGTCAAGATGTCGAAGTTGGGTTCGAACCACGGACCCTCCGGTTAGTAAGTTAGCGCCTTAACCACTGAGCTATCCTGGAAGCGAATACTGCATTGTCCTTAAAATCGGCCATATTGCTCGCCACCAATGAATCAAGCCGACCAAATGGAAAACCGCGAAAAAAGCGGACACCTGAACAGAAGACAGGACAACTCACAGGAACCAGCTGCTGTAAACTGGACATAATTCGACGGAACTGTGAACGCAGTGTATTTCGTCTCGTGACGAGGTTGTCCAGTTGGCTGGATATCTGGAAAAAAACAATCGCGATTAAACTGAGAGCTAAAACTAGTCTTGGTGATGAGAATGCTGAGCTCGAAACAGGTCAGTGTAACAGCCTCTGGTGGTGGCGGGTCATAATCGATGGACATAATAAATGAATGACATGATAAAGTGCTTATCTTCTCACAAACCAACCAAAGGAGACCTTGAGGGAGATAAAGGCGGATTCCGACGCTTGAACCCACGGTGCTTGACCCCATGGATAAAAATCAGGAGTGAATCTTTCGCTACTCATGAGTAGCTGAATATTAAAAGAGCTGAATAGGTTTTGGTCGCAAGCAAGAAAACGACTGTTGTGGTGCACGGACAAATGTTCGTTGTTCCACTTAACTCACCTACAGGCATTATACGTATGATGTCCCCTAGTATGAAAATCATCCTCTCGTATAAACAGCGCAATTTCCTAAAAAATTTCGTTGAAATAGCTGGAGCTCATCCCCACAAAGCTATCGCCTTCAATGCGTAGCTACCCAGTTCCCGAACTAACTAAACATGCCATCGCCTCCAAAGCTTGGCTGTATATCCCACGCTCTCCCACTTTCTGGTGATCAAAACTGTAGCATCTGAAGCCAATGTACCCATGGTACATGATCTGTAGCCGATAGACTGAAATTGAATTGGTCTCGAGAGAAACAGGTGCTCTTTGTAAAGACGCTACATTCACTCATAAGCTCGTCAGAAGAGATATATACAACTATAAAAAATTCGTGATAACTGGGCTGAAATTACTTTGTTGTGAGAGAATAAGTGAACCGTCATAGACATAAACCCAAACAGGACAAAGCAGGGCAACTGCCTGGTTCCTAGGGAGATGTTTTCAGACAAGTACCGCTTTCAGTGCTTCTGGTCTTCATGCGAGAGCATAATTGTAATGTGGAAAGGCGGAACTCACGGAATTGTAACTGTGTGAAGCACTGGCATCGGAAATCTGTAGCTCTCTTTGTGTGTCTTGCAGCGCAGAGATACGCTTCATAACTTCAGCAATTCGTTTCTCGCGTTCTGAAGGATAGAAAGGCAATGACGGCGTCAGTTGGTGGGAATACACACAAGTGAAGGTCAATTCCTGCATAGGCCGCAGTAAAAACCGATAGGATGTGGATGTGAAAATTCATTTTCTAGAAGAAACTTAGTGTTGTGGCCCTTTGACTTCCAAGAATGACACTTTTTGTTCTTACTTAAGCTGCCAGATGATGGCCTCACAAGGGACCATAAACAAAAACCGGCTGTCGGTTGCAATCCAGTGCTGCATCCCAACAACCTAGTGGACCTGCATGGAATGGTGGGAGAACTGCCGTGATCAAAGAGACCGAAGGTGAACTGCTAATGCATGGTCATCACTAGCCTACAATAAATTCAACGTACGTAGACTCACATTTTGTGGCGTTTTCTACTAGGAGTTATGAGAGCAATTTCATTTCCAATCTTTGCATCCAGTCTGTGGTCAGAATTTTGGCTACAGCCGCGCTAGAGACGCCGACGTGTGCTAATGTTCAAGATGTAAGGATAATTCGGATAGCTCTGTGCTGTTTTGATAACATCTAAGTTTGTTTCAGAGCCAAGTGGACCCGCTCGGTCTCCTCCATCCAAACTGTGAGCCTCACCTTCACATAAATGACGGGCCCAAAGTTATGGTCTTTATGTCTTTAATGAACACTTCCGATCCTAACTATATGACCAGAATCAACAAGTTACAGTTCTTGACGTAACTGCTGCTGTAACATGCTGACAAAATTAGATGATCCTGAGTAACAGTGAATATCTGGTGGGCTATTGGTAATCATCGCACAACTCATCCGCGCGGCAAGCGAACGCAAGCGGATGAACCAAATTGAAACCAGCTCAACGATTACCTGGGTACGACTCTATGGGGACCCGATCAGTAGCCGACTGTCCCGAACTTTGCGGCGACCGACTGATTCAAAGAGATAGGCCGGCTCCGTGGGGCACATATTTAGTGCACTATCCCGAGCATCAATTGGCGTGTGTTCGAGTATGCCACATACAAAGGTTACCGATAACCTGTTGAGGGCTCGAATGCCGTTCGATAGCGTGCAGGGCGTCAGCACTTATTTAACCATCGACCTTCCACCTAACTAGCTGCCGACATCTTCGCATGCTTTGACGTACGGCCTGAAACAACTTCCTTCATACATCTGGTTCAGCACGCTCATAGAGGCAGTGTGGCCACTGCGACGAGGACCTACCTATGCCAGACGATTAACACCGATGGATGAACTGCTCCATCGGCAAAAGAAACAGCTAACAATCCAAAAATATCGAGAGAAACAACCGCTCAACTGCACAACCCAACGAGTATTTTTATAATCACAACAGGAAAGTATAACACCAAGCCTGTGACAGTTCGCTGCTGTCTACTTACCGAAAAAATAAGAAATGAAATCTGGCGAGAAGATTGGATAGCCGGAGGGTGGAGCCTTGCTGGAATCGTTTATGGCTGACTGGCCGGTTAGTTCTAATGGCAACTGCAAACGTTTGGCTTTCAGTACAAAAAGCCGCATTGCCAAAGGAGAATGTTCGAGCAACAGCGGTGTTTTGTTGGTAGGTACTGAAAGTTAAAGAATACGACTAGATGAAAAGATGAAAGTCGGCGGGAATCTCAGCTAACGCGTTAGCTCACACTTACCGTAAGGTTTATCGCGGACTTTCAGCAATTCTTCATATAACGAACGGAACTGATCAAGTTTCCGCTGTAGACGTGGCTCCAGTTGCGACATTGTTTCGTTAGTGGAAATTAAGGAGTGACGTAAATCTGGGGAGTTCAACAATCCAGGTGACATGCTGGCGGCGGCTTCGGATATCTGATTTCTTTTCCAACGCCATCTACTCATGGCAGCGAGATAGTTCCGACGCCGCTGGCGAGCCACCACCTTATCTGTGTGTTGGCGGCAGTGGGCAAAGTATGGGTCCGCTGTATTCTGCGATCAGAGGCAGAATGAGAAAATGACTTATCAACCAATGGATAAGGAACTTGACTTCATCGGTTTAAGAATTGGCTGAAGACATGCAAAGACAAAAGATGCCGGCAGAGAGAGGATGTTGTTCACATGAACTTTCGGACATTTATTAAGCATAGAGAAGCCTCCTGGCAGTATATCTTTAAAGATCCAATCACTCTGCCGGAAAATGGATTTGGATTTGTTTACGACCCACTTATCCAAAGCAACGTTATGCTCCATCCGGATCGACATAGACAGAAACAAACCTACTTTAAATTCTTTCAACTTACAAATCACTGTGGAAGTCCAGTGAGAACAAGGGCACTTCATCCTACCAGTTCGTCTAGTAAGCGCCTGAGGAACATGAAGAGCTACAACGACCCGAATGCCTTTGAAAATTTAGCTTGACTGGAACCCAGTGAATGTGGTGCGTTTGTTATAATATCAGCCTACTTGACAAACAACCACGGTGGATGAGTTCTGACAGTTTTTTAATGGTGGCTGGTTGCTTGTTTGAACAGTTCCTCTCTGATTAGTCTCAATCAAAACGGCGAGCATAGCCATGGACATACACTGCTGATGAGCCCCAAATCCACAACCTCGATTTTAATGTGGACCAACCAGAATAGCCCTGTAGAGACAAAAAGTACTGTTCAAACGAGACTGACGTGAACACAAAAAGGTCTGAAATTCCTAAGCACCGCACAGTGTTGTATTTATTTGTGGAAAAACAGGTGAGCTTAGTGAAGTTAATCTAACATAAACAATCATACCCCGACTAGGTCAAGGTGGGCGATCCCCCATAACAAGCACTGGACCAAAACTTCCATAATTTAAAGTAAAAACAGACAGGCTGACAACTCCTGAGCGGGAATAAGCGTAACAGTGAAATCACTTTCATGCTGACCCATACTTGATTAATCCGAGTTACTAAATGACACGACTTTATATGTCGAAAACTTCAGCAACTCCACATGATGTCATCATCATCGTAAATAGCATTGTGGTTTGTGTAACCACTCTGAAGGATGGAGTAGGTCACCGCAAGGCAACCAGGGAAGCAGATATCTGAAGACCTAGATAAGCATCACACAGCACGAAGACAGTTCGGCTAATCCGCAGTAGGTGATTCAAATGACTCTCAAAGAACTGACGACTGAAAAAGAAGGAGGACCAATCGTACGTTTGTTATGTTCCGAATAATTAGATTTCTGGAGGACTCAACTAGGGCCATTATCATCAGCCCCACGGACAGTAATACGCCAGTAGTGAATACTGGCTTACAACTAACACATAACCGAAGAAACAGCGCCCTAGTAAAGAATGAAAACAAAGGGGAGAAGACAGAAAGTTGGCTCAGAAAGTCCAATGTCCACAGGGACGACCAGCCACATCTACGAGCCTACATCTACGAAGGGGCAGTGCAACAAACATATCTGGGCATCATGTAGAAGTAAGAAGCCATCAGCAGGACTGACCGGCAGTCCTTTCTGGGCTCCACTCAACACAAGCCCAGCATACAATGACATGTGAACCTTAGATAGGCAGTCCGGCTAGGAAGTGCTCGTCACCAAGATTGGTTGCGTGCCACGTCGCGCAGTTTCTTAGAAAATACAAGCAGAATCACGTGGACACTAAGCAATAAGATGCGAACAGTCCACAGTACCTGGTTTGACCGAATTTTTATTTATTTCGTGTTGCCACGTTGAGGCATGTCCCGCGCAAAACTTTTCTCCAACAATGGAATGATGCATTTACTTCAGTAAATTTGGCTGGGCAGGCATAGTATATAGTCCAAAACATTTTAATCTGACGAGTGTCATTTGTCGGGCTGGCGACTGGGATACGTTAGCATGTACCCGCTCACGCATTATTTACTGCGGACGTGTTACTGCCAGACAACTCAGGCTATGTTATGAAGACACTGATGATCAAATATTTTGGAGCATTTGTAATCTTCGGATCAAAAGAGGCAGGGTTTCCAATGATAAAGTAAGACTGTCCTCACCGTTGCCTTGTATACATAGCACTTCAAATTCATTGAAATTCGTTGCTGACGCCATACATGACTTAATTTGACAAAAACGGTACTCGCACAGGCTTTTCCCTTTACCGTACAATCACCGCTTGTGCAACCGACCAATAAACTCAGGCTCATGGCTTTAGAGTTTCATAGAGAAACATATGGGCTTTAGGTCCGGTGTCTCATGCAGACTCAGGTCCACCGACCACCTCAGCCTATATTACGCATGACCACGGTTAGCCCACTTCATCCAATGACTCACACCCCGGTAGTCCTGAGTTCTGAGTCCAGAGTTTAGCTCGGAGCGTGCAGCTTTCAAAAAATGTACGCGCTGCTGGGTCCACTGCATCCATATTACTTCCCGTCTAGTTAGTATGCTTCGCCAGATTAAATGTGGCTTTATTCTGCACGAACCCTAGCCATTGTACTTCGGTAGGTCGACTGCTACCCGAAAAAATCTATCAGCATCCACTACAAACTTCTGACGAGGAATGGCTTTGTACTTTAAGCAGCTACTGATCCCGACACCCTTTGGAAAAAGCCGTACGAAGTATGACAAGAAACGGCTGTTTGTAGTGCGACACTGGTTAACACCACACCATCCCTTAGCTGTTTCCCTTGATGACGCAGGTCTGGGCATGAATCATCTAAGGAACGAAATTATGGGTAAACAAGTAATCTCACCTCATCCATCACAGGCTCCGATAACAATCCATGTTTCTGTGCACTACATAAAAAGATAAACAATGACATGAATAAAAGCGTACCAGGTGGAATGAAAATAGGTCCGACAAAGTCCAGCGTCACATCCGATACATACGCCGGTCCAGGCGAAAAATCGTTCCTCGCAGAGTGAACACTCGCGTGACGCCCAAGATTTCGGAGGAAGCTCGGTTAAAGTGACCTAATATGGAGCGGACAATTTTTTGACTGGGTCGATCAACTTACATCCATCAGGTCATCGGGATCGTTGAAGGCTATGCCTGGAGTGTACAAAGCGCAAACCAGGTGTACCCATCTATTGTTATCAGTCCGCTTGAAGGCTCCGAAAGTATTTGGACATAATTCACAATGCTAAGAAATCTACTTGGTAAATTAGTAACCTACCGGGTTCTTAACACCAGCCAAACAAGGCTCACAAAACCAGGCGTCTGTGCTAGAGGAGCTGGCCCCACTAGACATGAAAATTGAATCAACCACCTTGTAGCAATCTGAGAATCAAAAACGCTTTGGAGGTTGGAGAGAGAATTACCTTCGTGAACAACAACCCCACAGCCATCGCATTCGATTAGTTCGTCGTTTGGGTCGTTACTGTCACCCAAACAGACCATACATACGAGGAAATTGGCCGGCTTTTTTTCCTGAAGTACCACAACATTTCCCACAGCAGGCTGAGGGCACACATTATTCGTCACTTTGGCATCCTCCGATTCTGGTGCTAAAGTGCTTTGATCATCCTCCGGCAAATTCCGAGATTGGTTCAATTCTTTATCTGAGATTGTCGCTTCATTTTCACCCTGATCCGATGGCTTTTCGGATACTACCGTGGATTCCATCATAGTTGCTTGTATTACGTCCTCATTGGATGACGAGGAATCGGACTCATCCGAGATGGAGCTGTCGGCGGAATCGCTGTCTTCTTGCTCCGTATCTGCTTGCGCGCAACAAATAACAAGAGAAATTGTTACATTTACCCTCATCCTCTTGATCTTCACAGACAAATTCACTGTCGCTATCATCGTCCAAATCATCAAACAGTTCGAGCGGAGCTGTGGTGGCGACTGGCTTTATTTGTCTTTTGGACGGGTCTCGGCGAGCTGATGACGATGAGAAGGTAATAAGCATGACGGGACACTTACCTATTGCGTGGAACAGCTGTTCAACATCCGGCTCCTTGTCCGCACTGCTACGTTTCATTTCTCGGTTGCTCATTATGGAATGGATAGGAAAGGGTTCTGGACATGAAAATGAGAAGTGAAAATACGCATAAATGAGGCAAAAAGCACAACGGATATCACCCTGGGAGCAAGCATTGCCAAACATGTCGCCCAGTAGTGCTCCAGACTGGTTAACTGTCGTGACCGTAAGCTAGCTAGCTGTTTAGCTGCCTCCGAAGAATGACAAACAGGCTATCAACAAGCCGAACCGAAATTTTACAGCTAGGCCCTCTTTTGGGGAAGTACCACTGAGCACCACGGCGTAGTTCGGTACATCGGTTTTGCCAAATGTCTCAGGTCAGTATCAGCAGAATAAGCTCTGGTGGAGCCAACATCATTAGAATGGCTCCTACGATAGTGTAGGTCCACGCAGCACAACTGCACACAGGAGCTTCGGTTTCTCGGTACCATTAGGCGACTTCTGTTCACCACACTAGTCTACTCGCCTCTCTCCGACACGAAAAAACTGCACTTTACGCCAAGTGATGACTTGTTCACTTCCATAACCGACTGGGCTATACTGGGGAATGATATTCAGAGAGCTTCCCATATCAGGTTGGTCAACGGGTAGATGTCTGGCTAACAGTCTTCTGGTCCATCAGGCTGGAGATTGGAACATACGTGGCGACCTCTCCTTCAAAGTGCAGACTCCTCCCGCGGTTTAAGGCCGAACACCACTGCCTTTCGGTCAGGTTTTTGAGCCAAAGGCTTTGGGCGAGGACTCCAATCGTCCTCCTGTCTATGTCTGGTAGTATCCCATCGCACGTACAACATGAAGTACACATTGACAAATAGTCCCATGTCACGTAGGTTGTCGCGTGGTTCCATCAGTTAGGCTGCCTTGTAAGGCGGAACCAAAACCGCTTCATCGCCTGTATTTATGCACTGCTACGACCAAGAAGCCTAACCCGCATGCGACTGGCCAGATCAGGCTGCTTGACTGTCCGGCATCAAGACGAGCTCTGACTGTCCGAATGCCGATTGCTAATGATGCGTCCAGAAGGCGTCGGAATTTCCAGAACGTCTTCGCCTCTTAAGAAGCCGTTCAGCTGTAGCACCCTTTCGGTGCCAAACTGCCATGCCACCATAAGGAAGCACGAAGGATGGGATACTGCCAGTTTGCCCAAGCCTAGACAGGAGAAGTCGAGATGCAGAGGTCGGGTTCGAACCACGGACCTTCCGGTCAGTAAATTAGCGCTCTAACCACTGAGTCATCTCGCCGCGAATGTTAGCTTGTCTGGATCGAGCATCTACAGCTCGACCCTTCTCGCCCCCTTACGAAGATTCTAGTGGGACCTTGTGAGACATTCCGTGATGACCCTATAAATACGGTTTTCATGATTTTCCCTTGTTTCCATAAAAGACTGTCTCAAGCTACCGTGCCTCTTGATACACCACAGCGGGCGGAGCAGGAAGTCAAGGACCGACATAGTAGTTGCACCACCATTTGAAGTTCACAACACCCATCCCATCAATAACGCTCTCCTTGTGGGCCTGTTCGTTAGGGCTGACGAACCCGTTCGCCGTGCATCTGTTTTGCAAGCAACACCTGCGCGTCAGTCTGCACAGACAGCCTTTCGCAATTGAGCTTTAGGTCTCGATACCCGGTCTACCTGACCGTTTTTAATGTTCGCACTCTGACGCAAGCAGGACAACAAGCTGGTCTCGCCCACACACTGGACTCGCTTGACATTGGTGTGTGCTGTATATCAGAAACAAAAATTCAAGAGGCAGTTACGGTGGTTGAGTGAACCATGCCATCACTCCTATCGCTGCGCAGCTCTAGCGATTTAGAGGCCGCTGCGGCAGGATGTGCAGGGATCGACACCGTTCTATGTCACCAGGCGGAAGGACATATGCTTGACTAGATACCCGTTGGTAGTCACTCCTGTGTGGTTCGTCTAGTGACGTCCGTGGGGGGGTTTCATAAGTGGGAATTTGACCGTTGTCTGTTTGTCGTGTCTGCTTACACCCCAATCGACTGTAGCTCTGACACCAAAGACAAGTTTTAAGACGCACTGAATGCCATGAACGTACAAGTAGGCAGACTTAGCGCATCTGAGACTCAATTAGGGGATCGGGTTAGATTTACCTCGATAGGGTAGGACAATGGCGAACGACTACTTCGTCTGTGTGCTGACTGTCAAATCAATCAATTCAATTTGTCAGCTATAAACCGTGTACCATGGACACAATGGTTCTAGTGTGGGACATACAGCCAAGCCTTGGAGGTGATGGCATGTTCAGTTAATTCGTGAATTGGGTAGCTACGCATTGAAGTCTATAGCTTTGTTGCACGAGTGCCACTGGCTGCGCGATTGGGTCATTTCTGCCAGTGTCATTAACCATTAGTGAGTTGAATCCGGGGTCCTCATCTAGGGAGGTAGCAGTTGTTGACGCGACTCAGTTTACCGGTTAGTTTACATACTTTGTTACCGGGTCATACACTGACCACCCCTCGGTCGCTTCCACTCAGCACAGGGCTGGGCGAAGAGAGCTCTGCGAGGCAGGCGGTCTTCTGTCATGCGGAGTACATGTCCTAACCAGCGTAACCTTTGAAGCGTGGATAATTCATCTATCGCGGGAGAGTTCCTTCCTCCTAGGACCATCTGGCGTACCTCAGTATCACTAACCCGATGTTTCCACTAGACCCGACCAATGCTTCAAAGACACCGATGGCCAAACACTGACATCTTTCGTATGTCCCCTGCGCGTGGAGGCCACGTCTCTGATCCATAAAGAAGTATGGATCGCACTGCCACAGTGTAAAATCTGCTCTTGACAGACAAACTGACGTCACGTCGGCACCATAGGTGTCGGAGGTTGGCAAAAGCTGGCCTGGCTTTCCGGATTCGAGAAATAATCTTAGCTCCAGTCAGTATACCGGAAGTTATACAGCTGCCCAGGTAAACACATTTATCTACCACATCGATTGGCTTGTCGCCAAGCATGAGGTGTGGGTTTGATCCCACCCAATCTTGTAGCGGCATTTTACACTTTGCAGGTGTGAAGTGCATACCAAACTGTGCGGCAGAGTTACTCAGGTTATTTATGGTTTGCATTTTGAAGGAGAGCAATATCGTCCACATACTTAATGTCTGTGAGCAAACATCACGGAAGCATTTCGACTCCCGAGATTACGGAGGCAGACAGAGGAATTTCAAGCAGCACATCAATAGCAAAGTTGAAAAGGAAAGGTGAGAGAGGGCAGCCTTGTCTTACACCAGTGGACATGGTGAACTCAGGCAGAAGTTGGACGTATACTCATAGGCGCTCACAGTAGTTTGCATACAGTGCCATCATTAGGGATATAAATTTGGAAGGGACACCTTTGATCGCCAGACACTTCCAAAGTTTCTCAAGACTGACAAAGTCAAAAGCAGATTTCAGATCAAGAAAAACAACCAACGTGGGACGTTTGAAGCAGTGGCGCTGTTCAAGAATTTGTCACAAGGTAAAGAAATGGTCGATGCCTTCTCGACCAGGGAGAAACACAGCTTGGTTCTCACGAATCTTTCCCCCGATAGTCAAATAACCTGCGCAAAATAATGCCAGACAGCACCTTAGGTGCGACGGATACCAGACTGATGTTCACGATGGTTTTCCCGTGACGTTCTTGCGCCTTTTTTGAAAATTGAGATGACGGTCGAGGAGCTCCATTCGGCTGGTATCCTACTTTCGTTCCAAATCTTTTGCAGTATGGATGTTACTGCTCACCAAGACCTCGCCACCTTCTTTGAAGAGTGCGAGGTACAGACCATTCGCGCCAGGCACCTTGTCGTGCTTGAGGTTTGATATCTCACGCTAAACTCGTTTGTGATGGCGGGCTGGTGTCAATGTTCCATTAAGCCCGCTGGGTTCTTCCAGCGGTTGTGTTGAAGAAGACCAGCCGACCTGTTATTGAAGTGTTCAGCCCATCGCTTAAGACGAAGATTAAGGGAGTGAACTGCTGTTGGTCTTTTTCGGTGTTTGAGGGACCTGCGTGCTGAACGATTATCTTTTTTACTGATATAATCGTTCGGTTATAACACCCTTTCGGTGCCTAGCTGCCATGCCATCCGGAACTCAATTCGAGCGGCACTATCTACTCGGAAGGCCCTTCAAATTAATCACCGGTCAGCGTTCGGTCACATTCAGGGACGGTGGTGGACACACAGGTGAAGTGAAAAACGACAAAATACAACGCTGGAGGATTGAGGTGTCCCAGTAAAAGTATGATGTCATCTGCCAATCAGGCCAGGACACCCTGTCGCGCGATGTATGTGCTTCCATGGGGAGCAACAATCAACTTAGATAACTCTATAACTCACTCTGCCATCCAGGCATATGTTTCATTCAGGCGTATGTTTCATTTTAAGCGTTGCAAGAATCTCCCCTACTCCGAGGACGATGTCAAGCGAATTATTTCCTCCTGCAACGTGCGTGCTGAACTGAAGCCAAGATCCTGGGAATACTCTGGTGGACTCATTAAAGCAGCACAACCTTTTGAGGGCCTGCGTTTGGATTTTAAAGATCACTTACCATCTAATACACGCAGCCACCACATACTCATGATAAGTGACGAGTTTTCCAGATTCCCATTTGAATCTGCGTGTACGGATATAACCTCAGCAACTGTGGTTGACTGTCTCACAAATCCACTGTTTATTCGGAATACCGTCTTATATCCATTCCGACAGAGACTTATCGCTCGTGTCGTCTGAGATCAATAGCTTTCTTCTGAAGAAAGGTGTTGCCATGAGTCATAGATCGGCTTATAATCCAGAGTGTAATGGTACCCCCGGAAAACAATAAGCTTGGCATTGAAAACACAATCTACCGCCTTCTCATTGGAAATCGGCACTTCCTAATGCACTACACAGCCTTCCATCACTGTTATGTACGGCCGCTAAATGTACTCCACCCTAACGTCTGTTTCAATACGCACATCACTCAACCTTTAGAATCTGGTTACCAGCTTAGTTGACCACCCCTGGCCGTCACGAAGAGACTGAACCTTACCGTGGTGTGGTGGCGACCCAATGAGTTATACCGGGGGGTGTCCGCGCGACACTCACAGAGTCTCTCATACCAGGTTGGTCAATGGGTAGAGGTCGGACGAACACAGTCTCCTGGCCCTCCAGGTTGGGGGTTGGAACATGTATGTGTTCCGTAAAAATGGTAATGTACTTGCATTTCCAGCCAAACACCGCTACCTTGCAGTTAGGCTTTTGAGTCAAAGGCTTTGGTTGAGGACCCTAATCGTCCTCCTGTAAAGGTGTGGGCGCCCTGACAGTATCCCGGCCCTCGAACAACCATGACATTTACAGATAACAATACTCTCACGCCACATCGGCCGTCGCGTGGTGCCATCAGCCGAGTCGCTTACTTGCTGCATACAGCAGGGCGGGTAAGCGAAAACATGCTACTGCTGACGCCTCCCTTCTTACAATTTCACATTTTCCGTCTTCCACCCTCCCCCACTCAAATTTGAATA